>JAIPRL010011058.1:0-14241 GCA_025469235.1 Pemphigus obesinymphae
TTCGGGATGGACGGGTTGGAGATTTCCATTAAAAGTGGGTATTTTAAAAGAATCTGGTGTGATCAGGGAGGTATTGTTAAAAGTATGATATGGGACATTTGCATGAGATGGCTCTAGAGGGGGGTTCAAATTTACTAAAGGGGAACTTAAATTTATTAAAGGGGGATTTACATGTTGAGGATTTGTTGTAGAAAAGCAAGAAGTCGGATTAGTATTAGGATTTTGGAAGCTTGCATTAATGGGAGGGACTGAAAAAATGACATTTGTTGAGGTTGGAGGGGTATTTGCAATTTGACTTGAGGGAACAGAAGAACCTATGGGAACATTAAGGGAGGTGAGATTTTGATCTTGAGTGGTGGTGGAAGACATGAAAGGAGGATGAGTATTATCGGTGGTGGTTGAAGAGAAAATATAAGAGTATCGAGATGGACCAGGGAGAGACGCTGAAATAGGGACAAAATTGGGCGTGGGAATTTTTTGAGGGCTTTTGTTTAATGACTCACTGAGTCTTTGAACATGGTTTTCCACTGCAGCCAATCGGGATGCCTGACCCTCGATGCGACCTACCCGATCACCAAGATTTTTAACATCATCCAGTATCTCACGTCGAACATCATTGACCCGGGTGTCTATGTGTAAATTACAGTCAGTAATGGCGGACTGTACCCTGTCGCGACATTGATTTTCATACCTCATCAGGTCTTTATTAAAGGTAAGTGTAAGGGACGTTTTCATTTCGGCCAGGGACTCCTTGGTTTCTGCTCGGGTGGCTTTAATTTCCTCAGACAGGGAGTTTTGGGTGGGTTTGATGTCATTTTGGGTGGTTTTAATTTCCTCAGATAGAGAGTTTTGACCTTCTAAGAGCCTCTGAAACATACCATAAAGTTCTGTATTGGCCTGGGGAGCTGGGGGTTGGGAGGTTCCCTGAAAACTTTCATCATCCGACATAGTGAGTGTTAAGTCAAAGTCTGATGAGGGAAGTAAAATGGGGGCACTGGGGTTGTAGGGGTTGTACCTATCAGGGGGTTTGGTGGCACGTTTGCCGGCACGTTGCATAGAGAGTTAATTGACAGGGGAAGGTAAATGCACCTTAATTTTTTATATAAATAAACTATAACAAAAAACAAAAAAAAAAAAAAACTAACAAAATATAAATAAAATTAAAAAAAAATAAAATAAAGAAAAGAGAAGATAAAAAGAATAATAAAATAAATAAATCTAACAAAAAAAAGGGTAATTACCTTATGAAAGGAAATTAACTAAATTTATAAATATAACTATATAAACTTAACTCAAATAAAATAGACCAAAATCAATAAAATAAATAAAATCAATAAGTACGCGGATGACAAATATAAGGAGAAAATCAAAATTTATGTCCCGGTCGGTAGACCACGAACAAGAGCGGGTGGTAATAGCGGCAGCGTGGTAATATGTATCAAAATTAAAGGGGGAACAATTAACAAAAATAACCTAAAAACTAATCAACATGCAATAAAAAAAAATTTTTTTTTTTTTTTTTTGTATACATATATTTATAACATACCTAACAAGGTATGGAAGTTTGAGATTTAGAAGGTTGAGACTTCCTCAAAAAACAAAACAATAAAAAAATATATTATGGCTATTGGTAAAGGTGCTATGGATGTTCAAGCAAAAATTGGAAAAAAGTTGATTCTTGAAAAAAGACAGTCATTTGTTAGATGTTTTACATATACCCGAGCTAAACGTAAATTTGTTTTCTTGTGGAGCGTGCCTTAATAAAGGTATAAAAATGATGACAGACAAAAATGATTGTACATTTAAAGAAGGAAATCCTACAGTTAATGTTGAAGTTCGAAAGAATAAATTGTTTTCGATGATTACCAAAACAAGGATTTCGCAAGAAACTGAACAAGTGAATATTGCTGAAAAAGTTAATGCATTACAACAGTGGCATGAAAAACTAAGTAATCAGAATATTCAATATGTCCGGAACTATCTAAAACATACGGAAATTTCATTCTGGAAAGGAAAAACAAATTTTTCTGAGAAGCTTGCGTTTATGGTAAACAACACAGAGAGCCATTCACACAGAGCAGCACAAAGACAACAAAATCAGGCCAGAAAATTCACAGTGATGTTTTGTGGACCCATGGACGAAAATTTTCTTGGAGGTAAACGATACTTTGTTATATTCAAGGATGATTATTCTAAGTATACGTATGTATACTTTATGAATCAAAAATAAGAAGTAAAAGGAAAATTCGAATTATTCTTAAATACCGTGAAAAATCAGTTAAATAGTTCAGTTAATACTTTAAGAAGTGATTGTGGCTTGGAATATAAGAATGCTGAAGTCAAAGTTGTTTTGGATAAATTTGGTATAAAACATGAAACCAGCGTACCATATACATCACAGCAAAACGGTAAAGTAAAACAATTAATGCGAACAATTGTAGAAGTATCTAGAACTATGCTATACAGTAAAACTTTACCAAAAAATCTTTGGGTTGAAGTGGTAAATACAGTTGTATATGTATTTAATCTTACGGGAAATTCAAGTCATAATGAAAAACACATTATGAATTATGGTATAATATATATAACGAAAAACATAAGCCATTTAAAATTATTTGGGAGTGAAGTCTATATTCACATACCAAAAGAAAAACGTAGAAAATGGGACAAAAAAGGAAGAAAAGGAATATTCGTCGGGTATTCAGAAGAAACTAAAGGATACCGTATATGGTGTTTTGATGGAAGGGAAGTTTTACTAAGCAGAGATGTTATATTCAAGAAAGCTACAGAAATAGAGATCAAAAATGAAAAAGGAGAGGAAGAAACACTTCAGAAGTGGTAGTGAAAAAAATTACAATGGTGATAAAGAAAATGTTGAAGAAGAACAAGATTTAGATGAATTAAATCAATCAACAGATCACACTCGGAACTGCTAAAAATGAGACTCAGAGATAGACAAAATATAAAAAAACCAATAAGATATAGAGCAGAAACATATTATTCAAAATCTTACGATCCAGTTACATATGAAGAAGTTATGACATAACAAAATTCAAAAAATTGGAAAGAAGCAATGGATGAAGAAATGTCATCATTAAACACAAATATAACGTGGAAATTAGTAGATTTACCAGTAAATAAAAGGGCTTTTAATAATGACTGGGTATATTGAACAAAACTCAAGAAAAATGGAAAATTTGACAGATTTAAAGCCAGATTAGTAATCAAAGGCTATGCACAAGTGCATGGAATATATTTTGAAGAAACTTTTAGTCCAGTTGTAAGGTATGACTCTATACGAGTAATATTAGCCATAGCAGCAGCAAGAAAATTGAAACTTAGACAATTTGACATAAAGACAGCTTTTTTTTATGATGATCTCGAAGAAGAGATTTATATGAATCAGCCAAAAGGATACAAAGACGGAACTACATTAGTTTGCAAACTTTAACAGAGCTTATATGGGCTGAAAAAGGCACCCAGATGCTGGAACAAAAAATTTAAAAATATGCTGTTAAATTTTAATCTAAAGGAAACAAAACCAGATCATTTTATATTGGTAAGTGTTAAAAACGAACAATTATTAATTGTATCTATCTTTGTAGATGATGGTATCATAGCAGCGACGAATGATGAGCAAGTGGACATGATGGTGAAGTACCTGAAGAACATTTTCGAGACAAAAACCGGTGAACTTGATCATTTTCTGGGAATTGAAATCGATCACAGACCTGATGGATCAATATTCATACATCAACCGTTATATTGTCAGTGCATATTGGAGAGATTCAATATGGGGAAGCCAACGCTATGTGTATTCCTGCAGATCTACAACACTCATTAGATCCAAATTTGTCAGAATCATCACAAGCAGGAACAGTTCCATATAGAGAATCAGTTGAAAGTTTGTTATATTTAAGCCAAATTACAAAGCCTGATATAACGTTTGCTGTAAACCTTGTCAGCCGTTATTTGGAGAAGCCTCTGATAATACATTGAAATATGGTGAAACGTATTTTGAAATATTTAATAGTAACATTTAATTATGGTTTAATTTATGATTCTAGTGTGAAACTCAAATTTTGTGAATACAGTGATGCAGACTATGCCGATGATACAACAAGACGATCAACATCAGGATTCATTTTCATGATGACACATGGAATCGTAGCTTGGTGTTCACAGAAGCAAAAATCTGTAGCACTTTCAACTACTGAGGCAGAATATGTAGCGCTAAGTCAAGCGGTACAGGAACTAAAATGGTTGACGCTACTTACTAGTGATCTTCTGGAGACACAAGGAGAGACACCTTTATCATTCAATAAAATATACTGTATAATATTATGTAGTATTAACTTATACCTACATGAAACTGAGCAATTATAAATATATCATATTATATTTTAAAATATGCATAAGGTCACACTAAATCATATTTATTTCTACATTTGATCTTCAATGTAATGTTAAACATAGGCAGGTACTGAGTAGGTATATAATTAATATTAAGAGTTATGTATACTACACCGAAGCTACGCTCAGAACCGTTTTATTGAATGCAATGATTTATCATTGCTTTCAAATGCAATACATCCACCAAGAGTATCCTGCCCAGTAGTGAAGTGCATCCACCCATACTGACACCCGACGAGCGAAGTGCTTCCACCCCTACTGACAGGCTTTTTTTATATAGATACACAATAAATACTAAAATGACAGAATGAAATTTTGTATAATTTGTGTGGTTTATACTATTAGAGATAAATTCTAATAAATAGTTTTCATAATTAAGTATTAATTACTACAATTTATAATTACTTCTTCAGGAAGCGAACTCGTATGATTGTGAAAATTATGATTGATATCCACACTCTTTGTTAATCTGCTCGCCGAAAGACTTGTGAAATGTCTGTTGTATAAATGAATAGGCTGTAAACATATTTGACTTGCGATAAATATTAAAATATAAATTATGTCTTATATATTTTTTACGTATTTGCCAATAAAATATTTATTAACATTATCTGTAAATATATTTTTTTTATAAGAATCTATATGTTCTGCATTTTAGTTTATACAGGTTTAACGTAAATACAATGATCGAAATTAACTTGAAAAACAGCTATCCTTATATAACCTAATATAGCTAATATAACTTACTACAGAGGTCGCCAACGTTTTCTAATAAGTGAGCTACATTCAAAATTCTAAGTCTCTGGTAATCGACATTTATTTACTTAGATTTTAGGAATATTATTTATATTTTTACATACATTCAAGATAGAGTAGTTGTAGTATGTATACTTATAAATTAATATATTTAATTTGTAAACATTTTGTTTATATAATAAAAATATGTGAGAAAGGTAATTTTTTGGACATGAAGTTTGGAATAAAGAAATTACACTATTACAGTATTTATAATAAATTGTAAAATATTATTAAATTTTATTTTCAAAAAAATTTTTTATAGCATTGGTTTCCTACAAGTTTTGAGAATTCTGGTACATAATTAGAAACAGCTTTTCTAAACTTAAATTCAATTTACTATTTATCATTCTTGATCGATATTTGTACTTAAATTTGTACTTCAAATATTTCATATTTGAAAATATCGACTACATAGCCAAGTCAAACCAAAAAATGAAATTATAGGAAGAGCAATGTCTCATATATTTGAATACATTTGAGTACAAGCATACTTCCAAAATTCTGAGATAATTTTAGGTATTGAATCATTCTATAATATTATTATGTCCAGCTCCAAAATCATTTTATCCAGATCAAAAAAATTTCCAATTTCATTTACTATAGACTCAATATCCCAAGAAAATCGATTAATATAAACTCTGCAGCTGACTCAAGTATTTTAAATTCGTTAAACCCCATTTTAAATTCAGATCGGAAATGTTGAGTTATATTTATGTGGTTTGTAGGATTATAATTATTTTAATTTAATAATTATTTATCGTCTCTGGAAGCGTATGGAAATGCTTGAGATCACCATTCTCCATTTTATTTTCTCAAAAGCATGAACATCATATTAATAATTTGCTTCTTTTCCCCTTATTATTCCTAATAATAATGTCGAGCAATTATTTTTTCGCTTCTCTCTTAATTTCGTACATTCTATCATTTGCAGTGTATACTACCTTCTTCACACATTGATTTTTATGTTACTCATCTAAACACAATTGACATCATCGTTCAAGAATATCCAAACCATAACCTTATATTCACTGGTGATTATAATCTACCATTTATATCATGGTTTAATGATACACATAGCCTGTGATTCCTCTCCCAGTCAATCTCTGAATATACCTCTATTCCTGAAAAACTTTCTCTACACGGTTTTTACCAACACAATTATGTACTAAACTTTTATCATTCTCATCTTGAACTCGTATTTTATGACCTTCGTTTCATTTCTGTCATTCAAGCTCTTGACACCGTTGTTTCTCCTGACTCTTACTATCCACCACTCTCACTCTTAATTAATCTCTACATTCCAATTTCTTATATTGCCAATCATAAATCATTTTATAACTTTAAGAAAGCTAATTACCAACAGATCACGAACTTCTTTAACTTTTACAATTGGAAGCACACTTTTCTCTCGTACACACCTGATGATTACATGACTATCTTCCTAGAAACTCTCCACAATTAAATCGTATATTTCGTTCCAAAAGTATCCTTTAGACCTTCTTCTTTTCTTTCATGGTTCACTCATGAACGCAAAGAGTTAGTATTTGGTAAGTCTCGAGCACATGACAAGTTTAAAACATCCAAGCTACTATCGGAAAATAAAGACTTCTCTCTTCTTCGTGCCAAATTCAAGTTTCTCTCCAAACAATGTTACTGTAATTTAATTTCCCGCACTGAGTCTTCCTTATAACACAATCCGCGATACTTTTGATGTTTGGTTTGAAAAACCACTCTTCTTCTCCTATTCCATCTAGTGTGTCACTCGACGGTATACAGAGTACAAATCATTCTGATTCAGCTAACCTATTTTCTAAATATTTTTCTTCCGTTATTACACAGCCTTCAAATACCATATCTTTGTCTGCTTCTTTTGTAAAAAATACTATCCGCAACTTTACTCTCCCATTAAATGTCTATTTTTCAGTTGATAATATCTGCGATTGCCTATATTCCCTTCGCAATAAAAATCTGTTGGTTCTGATGGTATCCAAGATGATTTAAAAAATTTTTTAAATTCGATCCGTCTTAGCTGAACCCTTATGGTTACTGTTTAGACATTCAATCAACTGAGGTATCTTCCCAACAGCCCTCAAACCGGACTCAATCAGACCAATACTTAAGTGTGGGGATCCTACAGATGTCATCAACTATCGTCTAATAACTACCCTACCTCATTTATCCATATTATTTGAAACCCTTATCTGAAACTCGATTCGCTTTTTAATAAATCATATCCTTGTCGATGAGCAACATGGATTCCACCCCGGAAGATCAACTATCACCTGAAATCTTAGCCTTCATTCGTACATATTTGATTCTTTCCACGACAACTGTCAAGTAGACGTAATATACAATGATTTCTCCAAGGCTTTTGACCGTGTCGATCATCACCATCTTATATCAACATTAGACTCCTTAAGCATCGATGAACTCCTGCTTTTTTGTCTTCATTCATACCTATTAAACAGAATGCAATGAGTAATTGTCTCCTCTGCCTCTTCTGATACATAACTCTCTCTTCTGGCGTACCACAAGGTGCTGTCCTATCTCCACTTCGTTTTGCCTTATTTATAAATTCTGCTCCTTCCATTCTTCATCACGCTGAACTCCTAATATTTGCCGACGATATGAAAATCTTTTTCCGACTCAAATCCATCTCCGAATGTCAACTTCTTCAAAATTATCTTCAACGATTAACATCATGGAGAGACTCTTTAGGCCTTGTTCTCAACATCCCTAAATGCTCTGTAATGACTTTTTGTTGCTCTAGTGCCTCAATTATACATACTTACTATGTTAAAAATACCCCTCTAAAAATTTCAAATGATTCTGTAAAGGACTTAGTTTTTACTCTTACACGCAATCCATGCCCAAATATGCATATCCAGATGATCTGTTATAAGGCTCTTAAGCTGCTAGGTTTCATTAATCGAATCTCAACAGAATTTCATCTACTATCTCCTCTAAAAACTCTTTTTTGCTCTCTAGTTCATCCTATCCTCAAATATCGCTCTGTAATCTGGCACCCATCCACCGCTTCTGCCCGGAATATGATCGAAAGGTTTCAAAGAAAATTCATTCGTCACTCTGCCTATAAACTTAACATACCCTGTCTTTCTCATGACTATACTCCTATCCAACATCTTCTCTCCCTTGAAAATTTCGCTGATCATCGACACTCAGCTAACATATTATTCCTAACTAACCTTCTTTCCTCTAAAATTAACAGCCCTTATTCTCTATCCAGAGTTTCCTTCAATGTCCCTTGCCGCCGCACACATTCATCTGTCCCTTTCATATTTCTTTATTTTCCTCAAACTATTATCTGAATTCTCCAATCATCCGCCTCATGCGCATTACCAATATAGACTCTTCTTTCTCTCTTTAAAATAAGTTTAGTTTCTGTTGTGAATTCTATTCCTAATACTTTTATGATTTTCTATTATAATTGTTATGCATACGTTCTATGCTATTTACTATTGCATATTATTTACTGTAATTATCCAATGTACTCATTCCATATGTCACTAGGCTTTGACCTGTTCTGTATTCAGTTCACAAAAAAGACGTATTTATAATGCCTTACCTCTGATACTGTTTACGTTTTTCACTACAAGTTCCATAACATTGTTTATATTTATTATTGAAATACAAAATTTTTGTTGATGAATTATACAATGATATTGAACAAAATTAGGAAATGAGCTATCATTTTTGCATAACGTTAAAAAACCTTTTTTTTTGTCACAAAGTTTCGGGGCTCTGTAAGTTGTAATACGAATTGAATTTTCAATTGGAATTTTTCGTCAACCAATCTTCAATAAATTGTTAAAATTTTTTATAAATATCTTCTCCTCTAGTTCTTACAGTTAACGATAAAACTTTTAGAAACTTTTTCTAATTAGAAAAATCGTGAAAACACATTAGGATGAAAATAAAAAAATGTGCAGTGTCAACCATATCGTTAGGTTCATCCATTTGTAAACTCAAATTTGAACATTTTAATAAATCTGTTTGTAATTGAATTTTTTAATTCGATGATATAGTATATATATACTATTAGTATAATACGACGCATTTCTGTGTTATTAGTTAACTGAATCGAATTAATTACACCTAAAATTTTATTTTGTTTTTTAAATAGTCTGCTCTTGGTTTAATTTTTATTTAATTGATTTTAGTTTGTCTTGTCATAAATTGGAATTTGGTTGTAACTTTAAATCGAAATCTGCATGTTTAGTTCAATAATACATTTCTAAGTATCCGCGTTTGAAAATTGAAAGGGTATCTTGGCATAATAAACATACATTCTTACCTTTAATATCAACAAAAAATAACTCCAAATCCCATTCCTGATTAAAATGATAAGTTTTACACTTTTTATTTGCACTCATTTTAGTATTGTAATTTTGTAGAAATTCCAAGTAAACTTGTAATAGTACCGCACGTTGAATGTGACTAATATTGACATCAAATTATAGCTGATAAAATTTAAATATTTTGATGACCACGAAGTAAAAGTTTCTACAATAAAACTTAAAGATAAAATAGACCAATATTGGTATAATTAATTTTTATTACGATCGACCAGTCTACTATAGATAATTGTTACTAGAAATCTGTTATTTTGTATTAGACAAAAGTACAGAAAAACAAAAGACAGAAATTTATAGTATTTATTGACTAGAGAACGCTAGGAATAAGGTTTTCTATTAATAATGAAACGGTTACGAAATGTGTATGTAATTGAGAATACGTATGAATGGGAAAAATAAGAGTATGTAGTTTGTTTAGAAAAACTGAGGATTTACGAGCCCGCTTTCGAATTCGTGTTCTTATTTATTTTCCATAGTAATTGATGAAATAGCAAATTATATAAGGATGAAGTACCATGGTCTATCCGGTTTTCAGATGATATAATATTGGTTGATAAGAGTATTCAAGATACTCTGGACAAGTGGAGAGAAGCTCTCAATTAGAAAATATATAATAAATTGAGGGAAAGAGAATAGATTGAGGTGGTTAGAGCATGTTGTATGAATGGAGGAGACTGAGGCAGTAAAATTTGTGAAAGGAATTAATGTTGAAAGAAAGAATGAAAAAGTAAGACCAAAAATGAGGTGGAAAGATGTAATAGAGAGTAATATGAGATGGGCGATTGTAAGTGAGATCGAGTTCTGCTGAAAAATATAATGAAAATAATAACTGGTTTTGAATGGCATTAAAATAATGTAGCATATCGAACCACTACAGTATTTATTTACGAACAATTTTTTGGATTCTGTGTATAAAATAATATGATCGTAAAACATAAATATTGAAAATTACTTTAAAATTACATTTAAATGTCTTTCAATTATTTATTTATTTATTTAGTGATTCAAGAAAAAGAATTTTCCTCATTGAATAATTTCATAGATACCTATGGTTTTATACATAATACACATACGTGACATCAAATTAATCAACATAAATTTGTATTTGAAATAATTTTATTTATAAATAATAATATCTATAAAATAATGAATAATAATATAATACCAAACTAAAATACAAATTAATACAATGTCGATATTATTTTATTTATTTTATGAGATAGCCCTTTGAAAAGAAAAATACAAACATATTTACATATTAAATTATGTTTACAAGTTACAAATAATATAAATAATATATACAATAAACCGGTACAACATTAACAATGGTTGGATGGGTCAACGTTGGCAAGTAACATTAGTCTTCTCATGGGTTCGTTTGCTAAATAATTTGAGGTGCAAGGAGGAACATAAATAGGAATAGTTAATCTAGAGCTTTGTTTTAAGACTCTGAAATTAATTAGACTCAAGAAGTATGGAGAATACAATTTTCCAGATAATAAATCATTTAAGAATTTTACCCCAAGAGAATGTCTTTGGTTTGCTAGGGTGTCCATACTAAGTACATCGGAGATAGAGGTATAATCACGTGGTAGATAGCGTATATGAAGTATAAACCCAGTAAAATTAAGAAACTTTCTTTGGGCCTTTGCGGTTAACGGCTGCACATGTAACGCCGGTCAACGAGTATAGGCACGTGTGTGTGTGGGTGCACGAACGGCGGCCGACACGCAACTCGTCGTGTGTGATATACCTACTCACGTCGTGTGGTTAGCTCAAAGAGAGCGAAGGAGTGGACTGTAACTTCTCTTTAGGTCGGGTAAAGGAGTTTATCTCTTAACTTAAATAAATAGGTAGATGATGAGTATGAGGTACCCTAATCGTACTAAGAAATACAGCAATGTTTTGGTACGAAAAAAATAGTATAGAATCAGTATATTACATGTTCTGCAGGTAAATGACTTACGGACTAAGGTTAGTAATAAATGAGGCACGATCACATACGATCGGTTAAAAATCAAATAAATAATGTAAATACAAGGTACAAGAAAAGATAGGTACGTTGCGTAAAATTGACAAAAAAGAAACAAAAAAAAAAATAAACAAATAAATGCGTGTGTACGACCTGATCCAGTGATATGATAACAGCTGGTGGTGTGGTAGTTGTCCCTGAACGACGATGAAAAGAATAGGTACGTAATCTAGGCAGGCGGAAATTGTATGTTGACGACACTGCGTAAGTGTGACCGGTGGTCGTATAGGTACGGGGGGTGAGACCCAAAATTGAACGACGCGAACCAAAAATAGTAATTATGGTTAACGCATGGGCGTTCGTTGTCGCGGCGTAGAACGCAGCACAGACGATAACAAGAAACACTACGCCACGGCCGTCGTGTTCACACAGCGTAGAACGGACGGGCGAAAATTACAATCGGGCACGTGTGTTAACTATTTAAATTATACTTCCATGTGGTGGCTACACTGATTGGGGACCTCGGATTTTCGTACCTTGCGTTACTACGCGTCTTGTTGTGTTTTCAACTTTTTTTCTAATAAACGTATTTTGCTATTGCATGATTATTATTCTCCTGACTTTTAGTTATTTTAGTTTTTTTTTTCCTAACATTTTCAGAAGTGGGATAGGAAAGTGCGAAGTCCGAAACTCGTCCGTGTAGTGCGAAACGCCGAATGCGCGAGATCGAAAATCGACGAAAAACGTGTTTGATTAAGTGAGGTTATTGCCCGTGTACCTACAGACGCGTCGATTCAATGTCGTAACAAAGTTGTAGGTTACCGGTTACCGTATCACTTTTATAACAGCTGCTGACGTGATAACGTGTGTTATCTCGAGCAATTGTTGTTATTTACCTTCATTTATGTCCCGTGCGATACATTTGAAAAACTGATAATATATTAGTATTTTAATTGAGTTGTTGTCGTGTGCGCGCGTGCGTTATTCGTGAACGTTTTAATAGTGAATTTAACGTCGCAAGTATGAATGACGATAGTGTCAACGAATCGACAGGCGAAACTGCCAGCAATGATGCGACATTGCAAACACTTTTGCAAATGTTGGTAAACCATACCGTTCAAGGGTCAACAACGAACAATGCATATCAAATCATGCCAGATTTGTCCCAGTCTATTGGAGACTTCAATGGCGAGTGTGAAATTGGTGGTGAAGCTGAAGCTTGGCTGAACAATCTGAACACCACGGCGACACTACACCACTGGCCCAAAGAACTGAAGCTGCAAATGGACCGACGCCATTTAGTCGGTCCAGCGCACGACTGGTTACTAAGTCGTTCAGATTCAATAAAGACCTGGGCAGAATTCGAAACACTTTTCCAAAAAACGTTTCGAACCGAAAGCAGCTATTCCCAACGTTTTGCACAAATGTAAGCTTGCGTTCAAAACAAAGGAGAATCTACTATCGCCTATTTTCACAACAAGGTGAGACGATGCCGAGCTGTGAATCTTGAGATCGAAGATATCAAGGAGCAAGTCCTGTTGGGACTATGGTCCCACGAGTTGGCACGCTCACTACTAGTAGCCAAACATAGTGACACGGATGAACTACTCGTATTAGCTGATATAATGGCGTTTGAAAGAATACAAAAAGGACGTGCGGATATTCATCTGACTGAAAAACCACTTTGGCGTGGCAGAGCTAACAAGGAGCCAGACAAAAACAGTGTTAAGCCAACAGCCAACCATATCAAAATCAAATCTGTGGCAAGTGATCTTCAAAACACGTCGGGAATGACGGCTGCTGGTATTGTGAGTAGCATAAAATGTTGGAATTGCCGAAAAATCGGGTATAGTCAACGTGATTGCCCGTCACCGCGCCAAAACAAAGTAAAGTGTGAAAGTTGTAATTGGTATGGTGGGCGACACCATAAGACGTGCATAGCCAATCAGCAGTCTACAACCGAGAGTACATTATGTACATCAGTGACACTACCGCTGACATATAATAACAAATTTACGGTTCAGAGTGAACAAGGCGACAAAGTCCTACATGAAAAACCAGCCACTATCAATGGGAAACATGAATTGTCAGGTCTGGTTGACTCTGGTTCTTCTGTGTGCATTCTGAAGGAGAGTGTGAGCCGCCGTCTGGGACTCAAGTGGGTGCAAGACAGCTCATCTATCACAGGATTTGGAGTCAACGCAGAGACTATGACGGTAGGAAAAGCAGTACTGAGTTTGAAAATTGATGAAGCAAATCTTGACAATGTCAACGTTTATATCGTGCCAGACGCCAGTCATCCTCTTGATCTCCTCATTGGACGCCCGTGGTGTGAAGCACCGGAAATCTCCTATGTTAAGTATGAAAATAAACTAACATATTACAATACTGTATCGTTTCCATATCTAACGGCGGGTCCCACAAATGGCGAGCCAGTGACAGGCAGGCTAATGACGTGTGAGGGGAAACGGATTGAAGCTAAAAAGGTTACTATGGTCACTGCTGTGGTAAGTGACGAAAATATCCAGGTACCAGTGAGGAATCAGACGGATTTTCCCATAGAGATACAGGCAAATGCATTATTGGCTAGACATGCAGCAGTTGTTCGAACACGGCAATCTGTACCTGAGTTGTTATACCGACCACTTACTTACAACGATATCAAAAAACCAGAATCACTGA
>JAIPRL010011059.1:0-14241 GCA_025469235.1 Pemphigus obesinymphae
TGGCTAGTATTCTTTTCTTAAATCTAATATTGCACTTTGCTTTGACTAGAATGTGGTCACTATCTATTTGGTTTCCAGGGTATGAATGACTAGATCGTATTTGGTTTCTATACTTCTTCTTAACTAGGATATAATCAATCTGGTGTCTGCTCTTATCTCCAGGGGCCTTCCACGTATACCTTCTTCTCTTCGAAACTTCATACATCGTATTAGTGATTATCATTTCAAACTGTTCACAGAACTCTATAATTTTTTCTCCTCTCTCGTTTGTGTTTCCCAATTCAAACTTACCGACGCATTCATGCCCCGTCATTTGACTCCCGACTGAAGCATTGAAATCACCCATTACAAATACATTTGATTTATTATCGGTTATTCTTAACTATTCTTCAAGTTGTTGATACATGAATTCGATTTCCTCTTCCTCGCAGCTTGTTGTTGGGAAATATACTTATATAATGTACATATCTGTGGGTTGAGCTTGTAGCTTAATATAATAATAATATATTAATATAATATTATATTATCTGCTCGTTCCAAACGACTTTTGAAATGTAACAATTACTTTAAATCGTACAGATGTTTTTTATCAATGTCACTGTGTAACATTTAAACCGATTGCTTTTTAATAATGTTGGTATCATGAAAGTATTTAGAATGTAGAATATATTGTTTTTTTTACTCTAATCGATCCTTATCGTACCACCGCAAAATAGAAAGATGTTATTAATTTCAAATTTTGAAATTTACATTTTTAAAGAACCGATCGGAGTGTGAAAAAATATATTCTTCTAGCAGTATATATTATTATCCATAGTACCCTTTAAATGTTTTATTTATATTTTTTCTGTACTTACTTATAAAATAAAAGTTCACATATTTTCTAATTTATTATTTAGTTTCATTATTACGTTTCGCTACTTAAGTCGTGTTTTATTTATTGACTGGTATAGTTACTCTTTTAATTAAATTTTATAAACACTTGGTTTTCAAAATTTATCGTTTTAATTTATATGTTTATTTATTACAAACAGTAATATTTTAAAATATGGCATTAGGTCATTCCCTGAATTTACTTATTATATCTTAAAAACATAAATGTAAAAGCATAAATGCCCCTAGTATTTCTTTTCAATTAAAAACAATATAAATCTACCTTATATTTTCCAATTAAAATTTTAAATGTATTTTTTTTTTTTATATTCTTTATTTAAAAGAAGAAATGTATTTCATGTGTATAACAAGTTCTATAATCATAAATCATTCTATTTGAAATACTTGAAGGTTTAAATGTTTAATATAACAATTTTTTTCTAATACATTTTATATTTATTTGAATTCATAATAATTTTATTTTATATAAAAAAAATATTATAATAATATTATTTTTTAATAAACAACATATATTATATAAGTCATATTTTTTCATCATTAAGTTTTTTAAGAATAATTTTCATATTATTTACTAAATAAATAAGAAATAATTTAAGAAATCATAGGATTCATTTTTATTTCTAATTTCTAATTTTGAATATTATGTAAAATAAACAAGTTTTGCGTAATTATTAATGTTTTTGCTATTAATCTTTTGAATGGTTATTTGATATAAATAAATTATGATAATTATTATTGCAAATATTTTTTTTAAGCACAGGAATATAGGTATATCTAAAAAAATTATCATTGATTATATATTTACAATATTTATTATATATAATAATAGAATACGTAAATATATAAATATATAATATACAATTAATGGTATTATTAACAGTATATAAATAAATATGATATGTACCTAGTACATGTACCTAGGAATTGAATTTTATTTTTGAATAATAAAATTAACAGAAATTAACTGAAAATGACAATAAAATCTGTAGAACATTTATTTTGAATAATATTATGATTAATCTGTACATTATTAGATTGTAGAAAATTGTTTTTATTCGTAATATTTGCAAGATCTGTACAAATATTTATTTACATTTCTGTTTCAGTAATTTTTCATCATAATTATATGTATATATTTATGCTTCAATAATTTAATCATACAATTAATATTAACATAATAAAATATAAGTATATTACCTTAATGATTAATAAATTAGGAGCCTAAAAATTATAGGAAATATATAATTGTTTACTCTACATAACCATGGTACATTTTATAAGTATAATAGATATCGATAGGTACGAAAATGTTTTAAATATGATAGGTTATACCTATAATTTACCAATTATAAAAATGTAATTACATTTTGTATATAAAATTAAATATTTATTTAATTTTTGCATTAATAGTGGTTATTAAAAGTGATTGTCAATAAATATTTAACAAGACATATAAATGGTTTTTTTTCTTTTATTGTTTTAGTTTATATAAAACTAAAAAGTTTTCTTTAAAATTGATTTATAGAATATTATTTCTATATAAAACGATTAATTTTGTTTTGTGTTGAAACTTTAAAACTTTGTTTCTCTCAAAAAATTGTTTTATCTTTATAATTTTTATTTATTACATTTCAAAAGTTTATATAAATATTGTTGGTCATTGAAACTTATAATATTTAGGTTTAAAGCATAGAACGATATTAACTTATTAATGTGTTTATTATTGAAATTATTTTCTCCTGGTTCAAAATTTCAACTACCTATTATATCATATTTTACTTTATTACATAATTTTGAATTGAATTCTCTCAATTAATACTCGAAGAGATTACATATAAGTTAAGCATTTTATATGCACATATTTTTAAATGAGTTTTATGATTTCTCCTGTTCCAATATTAGTTTTTAATCAACGTTGGATTGAGGAGATACCACTCCACATATGGAGCATTTTGACTAATCCACATTCCCCAATTCTAACAGAAAACATTTTACCCGAAAACAACTACTCGAAAATAATTTAAATTTAAAAATTTAAAAATAATACATGCATCAAATATATATAATATAATATAATATATTATATAATTTTTTGTTTTAACAATACTGGAAAATGGATAAAAAGTTTTTGAAAATTTTACCACATACATGTAATAAATATTTATTTAAATATTTTGACATTATTTTCCAATTTATAACCATTTTTATTTATTTTGGTTGGTTTTCTGTCACGCTTAAGAAAAGTACTAGGAAAATCGAAAATTAACTTAGTCAAAGTTAAAATATATAAAATATATAAAATTAATTCACTATGAAAAAATACTTTTGTTAGTTTTCTTTTATGTTTCAAAAAACTACTGAGAAAATCGAAAAATTTCATTTTTAACCTTTGGTGACGCGCTTAGTATCAGACCTTTTATTTGCGCACGCAGGGTGATTATTTTACATTCAAATAAATATTATTATATTATACATTTTAAAATATGTGTTTTTATTATATTATTTAATTTTTTTTAACATTTAACAGTTTTTCTGACAAAACACATGATGAAATATTCGTACTTACTCTATCTAATTTCCACAAATCCCGAGCATTTGTATGACCAGATTTTGTAGCACCTAATATTAAAAATATGAAATAAATTTATTATAATATAGTATACATTTTCTAAATGTATATATTAAAAGTAAATTATAAGTAAATATTATAATAAATGTCGTCGGTCGTCATCTCCCGTAAAAATCTGTTATATTTATCAAAAAAAATACAGTGATAAGAAGGTGCATTACCCTGGCACCCCAATATTTTAATTTCAAAAAAATTATTTTACGATTATTTGTACCATAATTTGAACCAATTTGTATCGTAAAATTTTCAAGAGAAAAATAGAATTTTCGCTGGAGTGTTTTAATAATTATATATAATTTAATATTCATGAATTAAAAAGTGAATTGTTTAATTATTTAAACATTTTTTATTTTTATATAATATAATCATATAATAAAATAAAATAGTTCGAAAAATTATTAAACTTTCTTCAGATGCTAGATTGTATGATAATTGTGTATTGTGGTATTGTGCTGTGCACATAGAGCTAAATTATTTTGAAACGATAAAAATATATATTTAGTCCTCTTAATATTAAATTCGAGTTACCAACTATTATTTTTTAATACTTTTAATATTTAACCATTTTAAAACGATGGTCTATAGACCCACAACTTTACAATTAGGTATATCTATAAAGCATTATGTATAGGCAATTCTAACTAAAATTTTAGAAAAGTCAATTATAGATATAAAATTTTTTTAAGATATGTTTAAATGTCTTATAGATATAATTTTGAAGTATATCGTATATAACAGCAAAATGTCTATATTTATTGATGGAACTGGCTTTTGGTTTCTAATCATAATAGTGATGTGAAATTTACGTAACATTTTTTTTTTAGGCCAATACTAAATTTACCGTAAATAAACAGATTTCGTCACCACTGAAATATGGTATTTCAATATTTTTTATATATATATCATATATGATATAATTCTTTAGATTCTAATTTATTTTATGGTTTCAAAATAGATTTCAATGATATAATTAAAAAAAATATATATAAATAATTTACTTAAATTTACTTAATTTACATAAACAAATTATTAAATTTCGTATTTATAAAATTGTAGTTAAAATTGCACTATACATAACCCTCTATGTACCTATGTAGATTGAGTGTGTGAAACTATGGTGTTACACCATTTATGAAGGATAAACTCAATTACCGAATTTTTATACAAAAATGAAAATCTTTGATTTTCCCCCGAAACATAATAAATCCATTTGTGTATCTCAAAAGTAACTTCGTTAGAATTTTATATGAACGATATTTTTTAACAAACAGATTAAATTATTATATTTGTAAATGAAAAAGAATAAAAATATTAATACAAGTTTATATATTTTATTATCAAGAAAAAAAGTTTCAGAAAGTTCAATTAGGGCTATCGTTTATCAAAATAAATATACACATTTCTTTTAGGTGGTGATGATGATGAAGATGATGACCGAAGGAGTCAATTATTTACGGGTATTTTAAAATTTTAAGCATATTATATCGTGAATATACCGTAACGAAAAATTGAAAACATTGAACAACATTTAAATACTTTTAAAACGTATAAAAACATTTTTAAATTGTTAGATTTTAATTATTTATTAATTTTATTGAAAATTGCCTGTATAGAATCCCTGATAAATGGACGCACGTCTGATATTCATTTAAATAATTTTATGAATCTGTTTAACAGTTTTGCGTAAACATGAATTCTTAACAAAGATCATGGTTATACAACATTAAAAATGTTGATACAGGACTATTATTAAATTTCTTATAACATATATTTAAATATTTACATGTAGGATTTTTATTTTACATACAATTTCATAAAAATTAACTACCTATACCTCTTAATTAGCAGATGTGTATAGTCTTCTTAAAGTCCGAGCTCTAACTAGTCTAACTGAAAAAATAACTAAGCAATCAAAATGAAAAAATTATATAAAAATCTTTTTTTTTTACCAACTTTACTGATTTTCCATAATTTACGGTAAAGTTAGTATTTACCCCAAAATACCTTTACGTAAATTTTACATCAGTATTGTGATTAGAAACCAAAAGAAGGTTCGATCTATAAATATGAACATTTTGCTGTAATATGACTGACACGATACTTTTTAATTATACCTATAAGATATTTAAACGTAGTATAAAAATATTAATTTTCATAATTGACTTTTGTAAAAAATTGCTTATACATTATCCCTTACATATATGATTGTAAAGTTTTTAGTCAATACTCCATCGTTTTAAAAAGGTTAAATAAAATCAATTTTAATTCAATTAGAAAAAAAAAAAGAAATCGAAATTTTAAAGTAGGCTATTTTAAAAAAAGTATTATTTATAAACCATATTTGTCTTAGTTGTTGGAAAAATATTGTGGAAAAAGTGTGTAAATACATATATAAATAATGAAATAACAAATCCATAAGTAATTTAAGTCTATTATTTGTGAACTATTTCCACATAAAATAATCCCGAAAAGTGGAAATGCGTTTGAATAGTTTACAAAATTATTGAAAACCATATAATATTTTCAAGTTCTTAGGTTTTTAAACATATATTTATAGACACCATATATTATCCCCGTTGTATTCGTCCATCCGTCTTATGGATATACGTTGTCATAGTTATACTAGCTCATAGTTACGAGGGACATTATTTATTCGACAATTTGACAACTGTCCTTAAATTTTGTTATTCATGTATAAGTTACTAGAAAGATAAAAAAACGGCAAATCTAGCATACTCAAAGAGTGTATTTTCCTAACGTCCGTCTGTTTGCCTTAGTCGTTGCTAAGGTTACCTACCTATATTTAAAAATAGTATTCGTTTTATTGGTTGTAGGTTTCTATAAGTACAAAAGTCTAGTAGATTAAATTAATTGTTTAAAATCATTTATGGAATCATAGATAATAATTGTTGAAAATACGTTAAGAAACCGGGAATTCAGAATGCTTGCAGAGTTGGTTTCCGAACCTATTTATTCAATATTACAATTTACTCGTATAATACGGATATGCCTACTTAGTTTTTATAATACTACATTATCCAAGTGTTCGATAAACACAAAATGACAATTACGTAGACATTTACTATTAATAGTCCATAAAAACATTTTCGGCCAATGAAACAATCATGAATTTTTTCTCGCTTTAATCATTGTAAATATTATATTACCAAAAATAAAAAAAAGAGTAAATATATAATACCTACATCTTATATATAATATAAATTACATATAATATAGTGTATCCATTTTAGGTACTGTTGTATAGTAGTTGCACTTTTGTGTTCCAAAATTAGTTTACGCATTTTGATTGTTTGACTGAATAATACTATAATGTGTTATAGATAATATTTTTTGTATTTTTGTTTTGGAATCCTCAGAAATAAAAATAATATCTTAACATTATATAGTGTAATAACAAAAAATAGTAGAAATAGTTAAGGTAAAGGATAATGGGAATTACTTGCCAGATCTCCTAAAATATCTATACCTATGTAAGAACACCTATGTCCTATATCTTTGATTACCTTTTCCTATTAGAGAAAGTATTAAATTATCTTATAAATAATATTTAATATTTATATTAAATACTCTGAACAAATCGCAATAATATATGACGTCAGGTTTTACAATAATTTAAAATAGCTTTTAATTTTAATTTGGAAAAAATTATACGATTTTATTTTAATTTAAGAAATTGAATTTATTTATTAAATACTTTTGACAAATACATCGTAATGTTTTATATTAATATAAAATAAATATATGTTGTCTGCTTAAAATGAAATTAATATATCTCAATAAAATGCGCTTTCAATGTTTTAATCACAATAATTTGTGTAAAATATTATTTTCAAATTTTTATTATTATTAAATTATTTAATAATAATAATTTTATAATAATTTTTTTATTATATATATTTTATTGTTTTACTTGTAAGAATTTATTTAATTCATGTTTAGGGGGAAAAGCCAATGAGTTCAGCGTCACTTTGTAATAACAAAAAAATTATTGGAATACAATGGGTAAGGGATAATGGGAATTACTGGTCAGACCTCCTAAAATAGTTATACCTATATAAGCACACCTATATTTTTGATTACCTTTTCCTATTAGAGGAAGAATTGTGGGGGCTTGTGAATTCTCTTACAAGTACCTACCTATAAATTTACCTATGAGGAACACAACTGTTCCTCTAAAAACAAAACTCGTCAATATAAAGGTATGGTCTAATAAAATCGTATAATTTCTTACCTGTCGCGTACAGGAACTTAATATTTGCCCTGCAAAACACTGAAAATGAAAGTCTACACAGCTCCAGGAACGTAAAGGAAATATAAGTCACCGTCACCCACTTCTACTAATACTCCATTACTGAATGATATTACACATCAAATTCTACTGAAATTTTAATATTCGAGGAATATTATTATTTGAGGTGCGCCTGAATCTCCAGATTCGCAAGCACCTAATAGAATGACTGACGATATTAATTTGGTCCAAGATATTTTTTAAAGGTTTGAGTCTTCTGTACCGATGGCGTCCATTTGTAAAGCTTTTAGAATTGGAAAAAATGTCAATACAAAACCATGGCTTTTAATAGTTGTACTTTTATCGCATGATGATGTTGACCGTGTGATTATGCCTTTCATACTTCTTCGCACCACTTCTTCCAACAAGTTCACTAATATTTCCATTTCTCGGGATCGTCCGCTATCGAAGCAGCACTCAATTCGAGAGACTTTGAGCTATGTACTAGACAAGATCAAGATGAAACAAATATTACCATCCGCTACACTGATGGATTTCCCCGGATTCTTCCAGCTATAGCTACCTCACAACAGAAGAACGGACATCATGTACCGTTGCATTCAAAAAACTAGTAAAGGAAATTTGTCACCTGCCGTTCAATATATTCTCCGATCAAATTTGCAACCACCTCAATTTTATATCTTCATATTCATAATGTACATAACACATTATGTTTAGTTTAAACACTTTTTTGATTTTATCAATTCACATAAAATTATTCCTTTGAATGTTCCTAATGCCCACACATCTAGTTTTAATATCTTCTACCCAAATGTACGTAGTCTTAGAACTAAACTCGTCTCTCTGAAAACCAATTTCCATATTTTTTGCTTATATGATATTATTGTTTTGACAGAAATTTGGTTCTCTGCCAGTATTTCTAACTCTTAACTAGGTTACCATATTTATCGTTTAGACAGAAATATCAATACAAGCATTTGTTATTGTGGCGGTGGTGTCCTAATAGCCGTTAAATCTAATTATTATTCATTCTTGATAACTACCAATAATACTATTGTTGAACAACTGTTTATTCTTTTGACTATTTCCTCAATCAGTTATATTATTGGTGCCGTTTACTTACTTATCTAATTGTCCATTGCTATTATACGAGTCACATGCCAACACTGTAGAAGATATTGTGTCCAAATATAACCCTGTCCCGTTTGTGTTATGTGGTGACTTTAACATTCCTAATATTGACTGGTCATGTGATAATTTGGGTCTTATAGCCTTAGGTACCTTGTCTTCTTCCGCTACCATTATCTCTTATTCACTATTTTCTTTACATTTTTTCCAATGTAATAACGTTCATAATCATCTTGGTGGATTACTTAATTAAATTTTTTTCATGCAAAAATTATGTCTCCCTCTCTAGGTGGAGTTGAACTCTACCATTCTTCTTGAGTTGTTTCATACCCTTTACCATATTAGTACAAAGATAAAGTAAATTTTATTAATCACTAAATTCTTTAACTCTTATAACTGGTTAGCTACTTTTTCAACTCACAAGGTTAATGATGTTGCTGCTGTTTTTAATGATACTTTACTCCATTGTATCAATAGATTCGTTCCACATATGTAGAAACCCGAATTTCCCTCAATGGGTATCTAAAGATCTAGAAAATCTCATTGTTAATAAAAAAAAGCACATATTACCTTTGAAAGGTCTAGTTTTGCTATAGGTTATAATATTCTCTCTAAATTCAGAGCCAAATGCAAACGACTTTCAAAACTAGACTATTCTTCATATATTTGTCGTACTGAACGCTCACTATCTGTCTCCCCTCGTAACTTCTGCAAATATGTACTTGACTTAAAAGAAACAACTTCTATCCCAATTTCTGTTCACTACCGTTCAGTTTGTATCAGCAGATTCATTACCAAACAATCCTTTAGAATCTGCCACTCTTTTCTCTTACTACTTTGGGTCTGTTTTCACCCTCTTATTATAGCTTGCTGTCACCTTATTCTTGTAAAGTCTCCTACAATCTCCCTTCCAATTACTACTTTACTCTTGATGATGTATTTAAAGTTTTATCCGCCCTACAATCAATTACTTTCAGTGGTCCTGATGGCATTTCTGCTTATTTACTCTACAATTGTCGTAATTCCTTGTTCTTTACAATTTTTCTCTTGTTCAGACTCTCCATGGACGAAGGTGTCTTTTCTTCTTTCTGGAAAATATCTTCGATTACTCCCATCGTATACTCAGGCGACCCTTCCCAAGTGATAAACTACAGACCGATTTCAATACTACTACACATTGCTAAAATATTTGAGTCAATACTTTAGAACTGTATTAAGCGTTCACTTAATCACATCGTTATTCCTCAACAGCATGATTGAGACCTGGGAAGTCTACTATTACTAGTGGAGTTTATTTCACATTATATATTAATGATAGTTTTGAGACTGGTCAACAAATAGATGTTATTCTTACGGACTTCTCCAATCCATTTTATATAGTTGACCATGGATTACTCATTAATGAGCTGGAATTCTTAGGAATATGTAATCCTCTCCTACTTTGGATTAGATCCTACCTCTCTGACAGGAAACATTTTGTAAAAATTCGTGACGTTTCTTCTGATCCTGTTAATGTTACCGAAGAGTATACCGAGTGTACCGAAAAGCGGTCACTTAAGTCCTATGCTGTTTAATCTGTTTGTCAACTCTGATTCTAATTATCTTTCCAGAGTAAAGATTTTACAGTATGCCGACAATATATATATATCCATAGAATAAAGCTCCCGAAGACTGCTCCTTATTATAAGACGAACTCAACCAGTTCAGTGACCGGGTCGCTCGTCTTGACTTATTCCTGAATCTCAGTAAGTGTCACTTCATCACCTTCTCTAGATCTTGCGTATCTATTCATAATAGTTATCATATAAACGGTACTTCACTTCATTATATATCTTCCATTATAGATCTGGGTATTCATTATTCTTCTACACTCTGTTTTAGTTTCCACATTGAGATAATTTGAGTAAAGCTCTAAAAGTTATTGGTTTTATAAAGTGTAATACTAAACATTTATCTTCTGCTAACTGTCTTCGATCTTTAAACATCTCTCTAGTTCGATCACTGCTCGAGTACGGTGTTGTTATCTGGCACCCATATTTAACAAAAATCAACTAACTGGAGCGTGTACAAAATAAATTTCTTGCAAATGCTGCTTTCGTTCTTAAATTACACGATCCATGTCATTATTATATATATTTACATGAAGTTTTAAATATTCAATCAGTCCATTCTCACCGTTCCAATACCGAACATAATTTTATCATGGCTTTACTCAATGGGTTGCTAGACCCACCCGACATATAACGATTTTAATGTACGGATTGCCAACGTCTTCCAGAATTTCATAATCCTGTAATTTTAACAACAGCGCACATGCAGATGGATACTTGAAGTCTTTAGAGGAGCGTTTTATATTAGTTTTTGGTATTGTTATTGTCTTTAGCGTAATACTGTTTATTGACGTCAAACAATATTATAATTATGGGTACAGTAGTACAAATATATTATTATGGTTAGATATTTTTCCAATGTAAATAGTACATTGGTAGAATAATATAATATAATATAACATTATGCTAATGATTATTTTTATAATTATATTTTTAATTATACATTATAATATCCACTAAGGATGTTTACTTAATATTTAATATTGTGATGCAATATATGATATATGGATATCATCATAATAGACAGTACGTGATATAATAATATAATAATATTATGTAAGCACGTGATATAAGCAAAAAATATCTTGGAAAGAAATCCATTTAATCCTTAACCCTTAAATTGGACATAAAACTTAAATCTAACATATAATCCATGTATATGTGTATTCTAATTATTATCATTATATATTAAACAAAAACTATACACCTAATAGGAGTAATTATCATAGATATATTGAAATATACGAGTATAAAATTAATTTGTTTTCCCATCAGATTTTTTTGATTGTTTTTTCATTTTCACATTAGACAGTTAGTTAATATGTCTATAATTACTCTTTTGATTTTTATTTACTATTAACTTATATCGTGATCATATTTTAAACATTAAAAAACGGGTCAAAAAAATGATTTTAAGGTTGTTCGTAATCTTTCCTCAAATCATTCAAACTGGGATTTCCAAAAGTGGGACAAAAAACGTCCTGTTTAAAATTTGATGGAACAATCCCTCCAAACAAGAAACGTATGGTTGAGTGGTTACACTATTATGTAACTATAATTAATAATATATATATATTATTCTAGTTACGATCTTCAATTTACTATATTTTACATAAACATTTTTCCGTATACACACACAATTTTAGAATAGAGAATAAAATAAAGTAAAATGAAGAGTATTCTGTAATTTTCCAAAATTGGCAATTTCAATACATTTATATGTATGTAACTACAAGTGCAACCCAAATATTACATTGTTAATTACATATATATATATATATATATATATTTTTTTTTTTTTTCGTTTTGTTTGAGTACGCTTCCATATGTCTCTCTCCCCTTTTTATAGTAACTTTAGGCTCCACAAAAACAATCTCGGAAGACGTGACGGGATCTCTTGTGTGTGTAAAGAACACATCATCTGGGCCCCCGGCAAATGATTTCCCCAGACTAATAGCTTAGCCGGAAAATTCGGTCACGTTTCAGGTAAAAATCAGGTCGAGACGTATTACGACTTTTAATTGCAAACGCCTGAAAGCGTACACAGAAATTCCAGTCGTACCAGACCGCTTGCAAAAAAAAACCCACCTAATCGCCTATGTATTCATTTTTTTCTTTGGTTTTACTTTATTCTTGTGAACTTTTAGCATCGGAACGTTTGAATGACTGTGAAGTAAATAAATGGCTTTTAGTGTTACTGCTAAATATGAAATAGGTTACATATAATTACACGCTAAACATATAAACTTTTCAAATCTATAAATCATAATTTTAAAGTGCATTTTATGAAAATATTTTCATTTTATTTCTCAACTGCAGTTACTGTAATAGTAATAATAATAATTCTCATTTCTTCTCTAGTACTTTACAGCGTATATATTACCTAATACATATATTATATACACAATAAACTGTGGTTTATGAGAGTTCAAATATGAATATTTAATATAAACTAAATATTTTTTAAGAATATAGATTACGCATATTTTTAAAATTTTTTGGATTTCAATTTAATAATATACACTATACTATATACCTATATAATATTTAATTTGTAGTTAATTTAGTTTTTTTTGATTTATAGTGATTTTTAGAATTTTTGAAGCATTTACGTATTTTGGATGTATTTTCCAGTAAAGTTATTGATATGTTTTAAATGCATACTTTTTACCCAACTTCTTTTTCAAACTCGCTTATTTTAAGTGAGTTAAACATTATACAAATTGTTTGTAGTAAAAATATGTCCAATATTCACAGAAAATAAAATCTGTATACTGTTATTTTAGAGTTAATGATGAACAAATTTAGGAATGAACCTTATCAGTGTTCTTTGAAATATTATTTATAAAGAAGTTAGTAAATTGTAGAATATAAAAATGGTTTTTATATATTCACTAATGTACTGACTATCTAGAAAATTGTAAAACCCCGATGAAATTGTCTCTAAAATGTTGTAATTTACAAATTTTATAATATATGTTAAAATTTAAAAACTATATTAAAATGCTTCTTTCAGAATCATTATATTGAATAAATTACTTTCACCAAGAATACTCTGTTCGATATGTGATGTTCATACACCCCTGTTGACACACGATGAGCGAAGTAGTACTATCACCCTCTACCTACTTTTTTTTATTATGTTATTATGTCGAAAATAATATAATTATAATATTCTATTCTGTCCTCGGATTGAAATATTAACTTCCACCATCTGTATATGGGCGACTTATAATAACTACCTATTAATCTATATTACACTAACTATTAGCCAATCAATCGGGTATGTCTAATCAATCAAACATCTAGACATATAAATATGAAGTCAGTAAATAACATGGGTGGACGCAGATTATCTGAGAGAGCCAAACGGAACATTTATAAATATTCCTTTAATGACATAGGCATCTGATAGAAAGGATTTTTTGAAATTGTGTTGTAGTGAATTGATAATATCATCATATTAATAAGTGTGAAGTAACGTCGTTGACGACAGTTGTTCACCAATAACACATGGACACGAAAAAGGAGAATTTGTTAGGTTAACGATGATGTAGAGTTTTTTTTATGTTTGTCTTCGTTCCCCGGTTGTTGTGTGTTACGGTCGTGCGTTCACGTTGTTCTCAAATATAATATAAAAAAATAAAAAGTTCAAAAGTTAATTTAACTATCAAAATTAAATAATAAAACGATTTAATTGAGTTTGTGCG
>JAIPRL010011060.1:0-14240 GCA_025469235.1 Pemphigus obesinymphae
AGATTTTTATAAAACAGTATTTCGGAGATAACTTCATTTATTGTTTTTTTTTTTTTTTTTTTTTTTTTTTAGAACATTAATTATATTATCAAAAAGTTATAGTAGTCTGTAAAAGAAATTTTTTCATAAAACTTCGATAAAATACGAGCTGAATGTCAAATGAAAATCGAGTCGTGACAGTCTTGTTCTAGAGGTGCGATTAACATCATATACATATTATAAATAATATATACTCAAACATTGCGTTTTAAGCAACATCACACACATGTAACATAATTAACTGCTATTTATAGATCATTCTTTAAGTACATATTGATGTATATTTTACAGATTGTATACAGTATAGATACGGCAACAAGATATAATCTATATATAATGTACTCGTGCCAAAAATAATAATTAATAATAGTATATAATATTATACGTTTAGTACGTATTTATATAATGTATCGTTACTATTAAGAGTATTTTTTATCGTTTACGTACGTTTATTACGATACCCAATAATAATTATATTCTTAAATAATAAAAAAAACGAAATAGGTATTTCTCATTAATGAAAACAAAAATCATTCTCCAAAATAAAAATAAAAAAAAAATAAAAAAATCAGTTTTCAAAATTATACTTATTTTATTTTTTACCGAGATTGATCAATCACTCGTATTTTTTTTGTGTATCGCGCGATAAATATTGTTAATAATTAGATAATATCCAATGACGCGTACGAAAACAGTAAAATGCGTATATACGCGCGGTCAAAATAGCGTGTTAATCGATGTTTTCACGTTAGAAATGAAACAACAACAAATTTCACGGAGATGCTGCCAGAAAAATATTTTTTTGCACTATTAACTCAAATATTACGATTATATAATATAATAATATTGATGTTGTTCCTACCGTTGTGCAAATAATACCTATTGAGCAAAAATATACTCGCGTTATACTTCACAAAACGAAAAAAAATAAAAAAATCATTACAAGATTGAGCGTTTGAGACTTCGGTTAAATACTGCAGGTTTGATCGTATTTATTAGAGTATTTATAATGTCAAAGAAAAACACCTCGATTAGAAGACAGGCCGGCAAATCGAAATCTGTTTTTAGATTTAAAATCACCACGATATTGTAAATTATCGCAATTTTGTCTAGCCTAACGTTGTAGCCTGTTGAACGGAAACATCAGGATTACACAACGATAAAAAGTGGTATACGGGGGTACAAGGCAATTTTCGGGTTAATTTTAAATTCTACTTAAATATTTCTAAATCATTAGATATTCGTTTTTCCTATAAAGTGTCTTGAAAATTGCCTATATTATACAGAATTCCGTAAAATCGCATTGACCTAAAATGATACAGTACAAAAAATATATGAGTGTAATATAATGTATCGTTCGTTATCACTAGTTTTTTTTTTTTTTTTATAAAATAAGTAACGTATAATTTTATATTTATTTTAACTTTACTACACCTATTCATATGATAATATATATTATAGATAGTACAGATCTGATGGGTATCACAGCTGATATTACTACTAATTCCATTAATTCTATGCATATATGCACTATTATAATTAAGTATTTCGATGCGCAAAATAAAACTCCGTATCAGTAGTGGTTAAAGTGGGAAAAAATTATATAAGTAGGACCACAGTTAACGAAATAAAAATATTTAATAATAATACCTAAAAATACCTACAGAGAATAATTTTTACGTTATATGATACTAAATTAAATAAAAATAATTAGGTGTTAAATGAAATTGTTTCTTTTATCCTGGGAAACTATAATAAATAACTATAGAAACCAGTTAGGTATAATACATGCATATCGGCACAGAACATATTATCACAAACAATGATACTTTGAATGAAAATTGAAAATATTTAATAAGTGGGACCGTAATAAAAGTTTTGTTGGACCATGAAAATATTTCAAAATTCACTTTTGTTTCATAATAATTTATCATATACATATTTGTGTATATGTAAAAAGGGAAATTGTATTTTCGGACTTATTATATTAACCAGTACATTTTGATATCAATCAATAACTGCCATAAATGCAATAACAGTGAAAAATAAATATTTTTTTATTAAAACTTCAAAATTAAATGGATACAATTTAGGCAAAATATGTTAATATAATTTTCAGAGTAAAAAATACATGGTTTAAAAAAACAAAATTGGTAAAAAGTGAATTTTTGATCAAAAATAATATGATTATTTTTTTTAATGAACTATTTAGGTTTTTGGTTATAATATTTTAAAAGTATAAGTTTCCGAGAATAAATTTCTGGATATATTGAGAGGACGTCGTAGATGCATAGAAATTTTCAATGAAAAATTTCGAATTAGAATGTATTTTTATGTATTTTTCATTTTTATCAACTTACAAACACGTTCGTTAGAAACACGAAATTAAAAACAAATTGTAGCTAAACAACATTGGGTATATAGTGCTCTACGTAGCCTTTTTTTTTTTTGATAAATTAATTTATTCATGATTTATAGTATTATTTAAAAACTCATAAAATGTGTAAAAATATACATATCGAAAATGGATTACGTTTAGGGCGCTAAATAATTTTGCTCTACATAATTTATTTTTCATTTCATCTTTCTACGATATTCTCAAGTTAATAAAAATGAAAAATGAGTAAATATATTTTTAAACTAATATCATGGTTACGCGAAAACAAAAATGATACTGATACGAGACTATTTTTAAATTGTTAGTTTTTAATTTTTTCTAAAAATGTTTTCAAAATGTTCTATACAGAACCCCTTAAGAACCGTGCGTGTACGACGTGTTCAATATAATTAAACACATTTTATCGTGATATTAAAATAATATTTATTTTGTCCTACTACCATAAAAAGGTGGTCATTATGACTTTGATGGATTGCCAAAATTTAAAAATTTTCTAAAATGGGCTGTACCCATGAAAAGTTTGGGAACCATTGGTTGACACGTATTTTTTATGGCCTTTGGCAAACGATTCGTTCGTTATATTGTCATACTATATTAAACAGGTACACAGGTAGGTACCCATACGTAATATCTGAAAAAGGCCAAGCTGTATAAATAATCGATTTTCTCGTCAAACACTCGAAGTTGGAGGATTTACTCTGCAGCATTTTATCATCTGTATATGCCTATTATACGTAAGATTAACATATTTTGAGTAACAAATACCAAATAACCTATCATAACGAAAACTGATCTGAATTCTTCGTGAAGTCTACTGTAAATTGACTTTCTCACATCTTCGACTTTATCACTCAATCAAGTCCCATTAAAAATAAATTGATACATCCGGACATATCAAATTTGCGTAGAAAAAAAATCAGGAAGTAGGAAGCCGTCAAGAATACTTTACGACGAATTCAGATCGGTTTTCCGAATCCTTATTGCATCACTATAATATACCTGTATAGATCGATATGGTGACGTTGAAAATAGAAAACGTCTAAATATGTTTATGTTGTGCGTGTAAAGGCGGGTTCACACTTCATCGTGTCGTGTTTTGTAGCATAAAATACTATGTTCTGATTGGTTGAACCGTGTGGTTACATTACAGTATACCAAATGGTTTGACGTATCATGCTACCAGAGTTACCAAATGTTTACCGCATAGTTGAATATACTTTTATTTATTTATTTATTTTATTATCAACTTTTTGGTCGTGTGCGGTTACTGATTTTGATCATATATCGCTATCGCTAGACGCTGATACCACAGAAAAAATGAAGATACATTAAAGATGATTGTCTCATTATATACTCTTCCGTTCAAATTAATATACATTATACATTTTTTGTGACATTGCATATAGGCATCTAGACATAATATATAATTATTATTTAATATGCATGTATTTATTTATTATGTTTATCTTCTTTTTACGTTATTAGAATAGGTATTTTTCAAATAAATGCACAGCACACGGTGCATTTGATAATAATTATTATATTCTTGTACCTAGTGGATATTCATATAATTTTCGTATTTTTTTTTTTTTTTTAGTTAAATTGTAGTAAAAAACAAATAGTAACAAATTGTAGTCGATATTTTGTTGAAAACTTGAAACTTTAATTTAATATTTATGTTTTGATAAGAAGTTATACAAACATATGGGTAACTTGGTAATTATGATAATATTTCGACACACGGTCATCAAAAAAACGACACGATGAAGTGTGAACCCGCCTTAATAGAGAAAAACAGAAAATCGCAGGTTCCAAACCCTTTAAGAAAATATACAAACGATTGATAATAGATATGATAATTACTATTATTCCAATATCGTCAAATTAAAATCATAATTTCAAACGTTTTGAAGGAATGCGGACATCTTCCATCCTCACACCAGTGTGTGTGTATATATATATATATATATATATATATATATAATAGACAGTGGCCGGCGCACAAGATTTGACGAGACTCTGAGCAAAATCGATTTCAAAAAGAGAAAATAAACAAAAAAAAGAAAAAAAGTCATTCACTATTCGCGTGAGGTCCTATTGCTTTAGGTGGTTGGGGGGGGGGGGAACGCTTGTGAAAATAAACAACAAAAAATATGTAATATACGAATATTTTTATCTTAGATCATTGTGCACGGTGTTTTTTTTTAATAATAATTACGGAACAATAAATTGATATTTAATGTTTCGAAAAAATGAAAAAACATATTATTATGTTTCTTTATTTTTAAGGGCTATTTGTTTGAGCAAATTTCAAATTTTCAAAACACCTCAGTCCTACCACTACAAAATCAATTTTTTTTTTTTTTTTTTTTTATGTGAACCGCACAAACATTTTCAAAAACATTTTTGGTGATAAAATCATCAATTTTAATTAATCGTTTTGTTAACTATATACGACCGCTCAGAGTTTAGTAAATTAACACAGCCGATAGATATATTATGAAATACGGTGCGTTGCCAATCGAACGTCGCCTACTATCTCAAATCGCCGTATCTGGTATATTTACTGTGCTAATAGATGGAGTCAAACAGGAGTTTTGGTGTAAAAACTGTTTTGAAGGCAAATTCATTCTAAATTCCAGAGGTATCTAACTTATAGTGTGGTATAAGTTACAGTTTTGATCATTTTTTTTTTTATTATGGATATTATAACTATTAACATAATTGCTTAGATAAGAGAGAAATGGATGACAGCTATACGTCATAATTAGGTATTGGAACCCAAGACAGACAATATTAAACTACAGAACATTAAACTAAATAATGGATAGGTAATTCAGTATTTTTAAAGTTTCTTTTACATAAAAATCCGTTCCATTCCTCGTTCCTATACAAAAATGGAATTCATTCCTATCTCATTCTTTTTTATCCTCTTTAAAAAAAACAAAGGATATTTACATTTTACAATTATTTTTATTGTTGAAACTATTATTTATAAAATTAACAGTTCATACATATAGAATTATTAATTATAATATTGTAATACATTGTTCAACAAATGCATATAAATTATTTTGTTTTAAAAGTATGAGCTTTTCAAATTAGCTATCACTTAATTTAAAACGTTTAGCAGTCATAACTACTAAACCAGTTAAAAACAATCTTTCAACAGGGGCACTTTAACACTTGAATTTGACAATTCAAGTTTTTTCATAATTGGTAGACAAAAAAAAAAAATCATTTTTTATAACTTGTGTATTTAATTCACTTTCGCTGTTTATATGTTCTAAACTTGAATATAAATAGCATTCATACAAATAAATTGTGACAATATTACGTTCCTATTCCTAAATAAAAAAAATTCATTCACGTTCCTATTCCTTTAACAATTAATGGAATCCGTTCATTCAATCGTTCCTATAAAAAGGAATTCGTTCCAGGAATCGTTCCTTAACAACACTGGACTAGGTATGCGTATTAACCTAATTTGATATTTTAACATTTCATTCAAACCCGTGTTTACCTACTTATATTTAATCAGATATATTTCTTAAAGTTATTTATTTTAAACCCTATTTATTTATTTTATCACATTTTTTAAATAAAATATAAACATTTAACTTGGACTTTCAAAGTGTGTGCAGGAGTTTACACCTCCTGATCAAACGCAAACACTTTCAATTTTATCGTAACCTCAATATTTTAAATTAATACATTTTTGAGTTCTTTTGAATAGGTATCAAAATATCGTTTAATACGATTTATAGCATAGATTAGGTATGAATTATAAAAATTTGGTTATCAATAGAAATATAAAACAATTTGTTAGAAACAACGTGGATAATGTGAGGAGATTCAAAATTGCCCCCTTCCCCCATAGATAAATTTGTTTTAAGTTTGAAACGATGAGGTTACAGATGGTTATTATACATTAAAATATTGAGGTTACAAAAAATTGCGTTTGGATGAGAAATCAACTTCACCTGCAGTGACGGATGATTAAGCAATTTTACCACCTACAAGCAATTCACTTTAAAAACAACAAATAGGCAAAAGAAAAAAGACTTTCGCATAGATTTCGAAAGTATGCAAGTACTTACAAGTATTTTTGGAAACCACCGACCAACCCACCATTAAAAAAAAAACCAAATATATAGTTTACTATAGTTTACCATACTTTTAAAATTAAAAAAGGAGACAAAAATAAAAAAAAAAAAAAAGGTCATTCGTCAATTTTCTGCCAAAAATGTTCACAAGTCGCTGCTTGGAAAAACGGTGGATAAGCCAAAAACAGGACGAAATGGGATGCCACTTTGAACAGCGGGCGAAAAAAGAGTCCCATTTGAAGATTTTCGGGAGAACGCAACGGGATGCAATCCTTAAAAAACTGGCCGATGTATGGGTCGCACACCACGTTATGTTGGCACACATGGTTAATGGTTTTCGCCTGATCGCAATATTATTTGGTAGTTATTGACGATAATAGCAATTATTGTTCTAAACGTAAAAAGAGTATAATAATATGTTGTCTATGCATACGGAAAACGGATTGTGTAGCCACGGGACGCTCTTAGCCAATACCGTAAGAAATATTAACGTCAGAAATGGGGTAGGTACTTATTTATAACACTGTATCGATGGTCTAGCGCACAGATGTGGCAAGTGACATTTGGTACGTTATACCAAAACCAATAACAACGACAAAATATGTGGTAAGTACGAATTTGTCGTACACAAAACTATAAGTATACCGATTTAATCGTTCAGTTCTAAACATGTTAAATTACATATAGGTAATTATAGTCAAAACTAGATAACCGCAAATAAAACAACTTTATACTCTTATTATAACTCCCGACCAAAAATTAGGCTATTCTAATTTTAATTACAATGTGAACTTTCGAATGCCTCTATTGAACAATTCGTTAAAATGTCACTTACCACATATTGTGCGCTAGACCATCGATATATAGTATTATATACAGAGCCGTAGCAAGGGCTTGGCGAAACTGGCCCAGACCAAGGGCGCAACAGAAAAGAGAGCCTAAAAATCGAAATTCAGTAATATCTATCCCTATACATTTTTGGTGGGGGGGGGGGGCGAAAATTCGACGGGAAAAATCTTGTAAAAGTAAATTGCGATGACTTTATTTTTTTTTTGCTTATTGACTATATTTTTAAAGAATGGAGGCGTAATTCCAAAAAATTTACGATTTTTTTTTCTTTATTACCAATTTAGGGGTGGAAATCGGGTTCTTTGCCAAGGGCACTATCGAACCTTGTTACGGCTCTGATTATATATAAGACTATCGTTTCATAAGTGAAATTTCAAATGCGTGTATAATTAAAAAAGACGAAAAATTGTATGTGACCATAAAACATCGAGTATAAAAAGTGAAAAATTACCCTGTATATAGGCCACAGAAGTATAGGTAATAGTACCTATACCTATATAATGTATAGTTTGAATATAACATAATATATTATATTATAGGCAGGGCCGTTCCGAGGGGGGCGTGGGGAGGGGTGTCTTACCCCCACTTTGAAATGTAGTCGGCAAAATTGAGTTCAGTTGATAAATTTAAGTTCAGTCGGCAAATAGTAAAAAAAATCGATAACTTTTTTTTTTTTGCTTATATGAAGTATTTTAGAATTTTTAAGTCGGCAAAATAGGAAAAATGTTGATTAACTTTTTATATTTTGAAGAGAAGTATTAAGTATATAATTTTTTTCTACATTTTCATCCCCCCCCTTCAAAAAAAAAAATCTTTCTTTGGGACGGCCCTGATTATAGGCAATAATAATAAGCATCGATAAAATCTATCAAAAATATATATATAGGGGGCATTCAAGTATTACGTCAGCACATTTTTAGCCTTTTTAGACCCCTTCCTCCCCCTTGTCAGCAAATGTCCGACTCCCCCTACTTAATTACGTCAGCATATGTCCCACAACCCCCCCTTATTAAAAAATAAAATAAAATAAAAGTCCGAATTTTATATGAATTAATTAAAAATAAATGAAAAATGTTGTTTGTTTGTTTTTATTTAATTATTTTGATAAAAATAAGTACCTACATATTTATGCACACATATTTTTTTTTTATTACTGCTGACGTCGGCATGGTTTTAACTCCCCCATACCTCTTGTCAGTAAATGTAAGGCACACGACAGACCCACCCCTCCCTCTAGGGAGTAATACTCTTACGTAATACTTGAACACCCCCATATAGGTAGTCGTATCTGACGTACTCGTACATTATACAACTGTTGTATTTTCAGTAAATATATAAATAATAATAGTCGATAATAAAATGAATTACAATACTCGAACAAAAGGGTTTTTTTTTATGACACCATATAATGTATTTAAATACAAAAGTATATACAAGTATAGTATAGCAAGAGAATAATGTCAAAGGGGTCGTTCAAGTATTACGTCAGTACATTTTTAATCTTATTTTTAGACCTCCTCCCCCTCGTCAGCAATTGTCAGCAAATGTCCGATCCCCCAACTTTATTACGTCAGCATATGTCCGACGATCCTCCCTCTATTAAAAAAAAAAAAAAAAATTTTCAAATTTTATACAAATTAATTAAAAATAAATGAACAATTTCATTACCGTTTTGAATTTTATTTTACATATTTTGATAAAAATTAGTACAAATTTATGTACATGTTTAGATTTTTTTATTACTGCTAACGTCAGTATAATTCCAACCGACCCCCCCCCACATCCTCCCTGTTGACAAATGTAAGTACACGAAAGACCTCCCCCTCCCCCTAGGCGCTTACGTAATACTTGAACGCCCCCAAATACGAGTTTATAATTATTATTTACACCGGTTTACGATGAAATTTTACTAATTTAACGAGCACTCATATTCTTCTATAATACGTGTAATAAGAAATAACTATAGTAAATATAATGGATGGTGTCAATATTTTATACACACTGAATCAAATGTATCTGTGATTTTAATAAATATATAAATTAATTTATAAATATGGTTGTTAATAATATACATCCAATAAAATGTTTGTCGATTTAGAAACAAAATATTTGTTAATTTAACAGTAAAATAACAAAAGGCATTATTGATTTAACAATATTTTTTATCGATATCTCGGGTAAAATTGTCCAATTGAATACAAATTTGTTTGAATTAACAAATATTTTGTTAATTCAAATTATAAATATTTTGTATTCATTTTTTTCCTTCTTCTTCGTAAAACAAACGCCCGTTTTTTGTTAATCAAAATAGTCAATTTAAACAGAATATTGTTTCAATTTAATAACATATCTCATTATAGCAATAAAATCTGGCGTCAATTTTACAAATTATTTTTATGAAATTTACAAAATCAATTTGTCATTGTAAACACACGTTTTGTTAATTTCACAATATATGTATATTGTATATATAGGACATTGAAATAATAAAAATTGTATTATTTCAACAAAATATATTCGTTTGTTAAAATTCGATTATTGCATATTGGATATTGTTAATTTTACCAATGGTATTCGGTTCGCTGTGGTTTACACGGTGTTGCCTGCACGTATAATCGAATATCTGCGTTGGCCTATAGCCGTATCACGCGTGCGTCTAGAAAACTTTAGGGGGGGGGGAGGGGGAACCGCTTGACCTTGGGATTATTATACAATAATTTATTATCATGAAGACTGCAGTACCTACGACCGGCCGAAGACATGTTTATAAGACCGAATCGACACACCGTTGCATAAAATATACTTACGTATTATTACATGTGCAATGTGTACATATATAGATAATATTTGGACATTTTACGTGTCTAAAACGGTGATTAAAAGTCGGTTGTTATCATGCGTGAAACGGAACACATTTTGTCAGCCGCGGAGACGGTTTTCGTGTCGTTAAATCACAGAATAGATTAAAGCAGAAGGGTCACTTCCATGTAAACAAAAAAGTGACGGCCATTTTGCCGTTTGTTCGTCTTATCTATTTAGTGTACAAAATTATCACTTTATTATGAAAACATAAATCGTAATATCAATATTTTGAACTGATTATACTGTGTGATTATACAAAATACATAGAATGAACAAACGGGAAGATGGCCGCCACGTTTTTGTGTGATAAGTATCTTTACCGTGTTAATTTTTATTAGTGTCCGGGGCCTGGTTAAATTATCATAATATTATTATTATAATATAATATGTACAGTGTATACATACAAAATATTACGCGCATCAAGTGACATTATTACAGTTTTACCCGACACTCGATACTCGACAATATCATAGCATATCATATCATATCATATATTATATTATATTATAATATAGTCTTAAACATCTTGAAAATGATCTGCAGCGCTCCGGCGGTATCGAATTATATTATTTGTATACGTCTACGCGTTTAATATTGGTACAGGCGTAGTGTATATACAGTGTGTGTGTATACATCGCGATTAAACGGTGTAAAACGGCATTTTTTTAAATTATTTTTTTTTTTTTTTAATTTAATTTGTAAATTATTCTTAAAACGACCTACATAAAAACCCGTGGAAAACCGAATACTTTACCAACTTTACATTCTGTAAAATTAAAATTTTTTTTTTTTTTTTACAATTTTATGTATATAATTATAGGTAGTGCAACAACTAGTGCAAGTATACGGTGCAGTACTACATATGGATAAAATACAAATATAATGTGTGTATATATATATATATAGTGTAAAATTGTATATCTCTAGTCGTACCTATGTAGGAACGACTATATTTTACGCTACACGCCATAGGTAGGTACTTTTTTAAACGGTTTCCGTGTAGGTATTTAGGCAGCAATTTTCAAGACAGTTTTAGAAACATAAAAATCCAACAATCCGAATGCGTTTAAATACATTTTCAAAATGATTTAAATGTTATGTTTTCGTGACATTTGTTTGAAAAAAAAAAATATATTTTCACAAAACTGTTAAAACGGGTTATCAATTAATTCTTAACGCTAGTAAATGTAATTCTAAATGTTTTATACAGTTTGACCATATAGTCAAATATTATAAGATAATAACAAAATTAACTGATTTGGTCAACCTCTTTGCCTAAAGTTTAAATACAAAGTGACATCGTTCAATTATTGGAGGGTGTTCAGTAACTGGACGTGTTACCCTAAGACCTAAGTGATTTTAGAGTAAAACCGCCTATTTTTATATCAATAAATTTAATAACATTTTGGAGTATAGGTATTATTTAAATTGATTGATAAAAAATAAGTTGGGCGTTGTAGTTTTAAAATGTTTTTAATTACTGGTATTTTGACAAGTCAATATTTAAAAACTCAAATGATGTCCTAAATTTTGTACCTATTTAAATAAATATCATGATTATACACAACAATAAAAAGTGGTAGAGGCGCGGGAAATATTACAAATTACTTTTAAATTGTTATATATTTTTATATTTCTAAAATTTTTTTAAAAATTGCCCATAGTCCACACACAACGCGTTGAAAAACGATTGTGTATAGCATAGGTGATATCAACCATAAGCGTGTCCAGACTTTCTTCGCCGGTCATGCACTCACCCGCCCCCCCCCCCCAAAGTCAACATTTTTTTTTTATAATTTTTCTCTCATAATCAAGTAATTGATTGTTTCAAAATTCAAAGTACTAAATTCTGAATATATAAAAATGAAAAACATTAGTGACTCAAGTCTTTCATGAGCCATTGTGCCGCAAAGTTTTATTTTCACGATGGCCAATTTTGAAAATGCACGTTCGCACGAACTGCAGCTAGTCACAGGAATAGTGGCGAAAAGTATGATTACATTAGAAAAATATACATACATTTGTTCTATCATTTGTAATTAGGAAATTAATTCAATTATTAATCGTCTTAGAAGTTATAGCTGTTAATTTATCAATGAAATCTAAAATAAGGTGCACTTCGCTCGTCGGGTGGAAACACTTATATCGGATAGGATACCTATACACCTACTCTTGGTGGATGTATTACATTTGAAAGCAATGATGTCGTTGAACTCGAAAAAAATAATTTTAAGTGTAACTTCGGTGTACTTTACATAACTATTAATATTAATGATGTTTTCAGTAAATTAAACATTATATTAAAAGAGTAATAAATAGTAGAAAAAAATAAACATCCTTGGAAAACCACAAGCTGCCTCACTACGCTCAAAATCTAAAATACTTTTTTTCCGAAGACATTTTAAATTTAGTTAAACAATTAAAGTAATGCACAACTAACGTTACATTAAATTTTTTTTGGTATTAAAATCTAATTTTATCAACTATTTGGACTCAAATACCTCAAAATTGATAATTTTGTTGAAAAAATTTAAATGACTACCTACAGATTTTTGAATTTGATTAGAGTAACGTATATTTAACATCGCATAAAATGTTCAGATCTTAAAACCCAAAATTACCCCTTTTAGAACGTAGAAACTTCAAAATCTAAAATGTCTATAAATAGCCCACAGTTGAAAAAAATTTAATTAACGAGAATATATTAATAAATTAAATATTCGTTGTAAATTTCAAGATTTTAAAGTTATTATTTTCGAAATTACGTAGAAATGAAAAATCTCGATTTGACAAAATTGTATTTTTGCTGTTTTTTCGACATTTTTGGGTAGGTAGTTTTACCTTAGGTACACATTAAAAAAAAACAAAATTTATAATAGCAGGTATAATTTATATTAGCCATAGACATATAAATATTATCATGAATATATTTGTAATGTAGCACAGAACACGGTAATTCAAACAAAATTAAAATTTTCGGCTGATTTTGCGGGTCGTGCCTGTGTATGACACGCCTAGGAATTATCAACATAATATATGATGTGAATTTTTTCGATAAAAAGTACTTATATTATACCTATATACCCATTATGATAAGCAAATTATAAAATCATGGAGATGATAGGAGATTATAAATTAGCTGGGCTGTGCATTAACGAGTAAGAGTTAAAATAAAGACGAAAAGTCTAGTTATCGTTTTAATCAAGTATTATTTAACGCGTTGCTTTTTTTTTTTTCAAATTAACTTTTAACTTGATAAGTTACGCGCTCTTTTTGAAAACTCGACATGTTAAATTCAAGTTTTATACGCAAATGTGTCTAAATCAGAATTAAATTTTGTCCGAAGAACAATACCAATTTCCTGAATGAGATTTTTACTTTTTAGTGCAGGTAATTTTAGCAGTTCTACTATTTAGATATATATTGTTGCTTGTACTCAATATAAATATGCGATTATGAGAAAACTATAATACACTATACCTACCTATTTTATGATTCTTGGCTCTCATTATCTTCGTATTGTTCTTTGTAATATTTGGAATTTAGATGTTATGTAATATTGTTGTCTTGGGAAATTTCCAGTCATGATTAACCACCAACAACCAACGATAAGACACGGGTACACATGATGTAAAATATTGCGGTAAATGTTCATTCTATTGGCTCGTTCGCGATATAGGCCAGTTTAGTTTTCGCGTCAAAACCGTCGATATTTTCGTATTGATCTACCTATATATTTTTAGATTCTGAGCGTAGCGAGGCAGCTTATGGTTTTACAATGATGTTTATTTTTTATTTATTTATTTTTTTTTTCTGTAAACACTTTTTCTACCAGAAGGAGTGCTCCGATCTTTACATTCATACCCGGTTTCCGGTAGCAAATTGCATCTAGTTGGTACTTTTAAGAGGTCATTTTTCGATTTTCATAATAGTTTTTTAATGCGTAAGCAAAAACTACCAAAAAATTACGAAAAATACGATTTTG
>JAIPRL010011061.1:0-14240 GCA_025469235.1 Pemphigus obesinymphae
GAAACCCATTAACCGGAAAAAATTTAACCCGAAACCCGTCAACTGAAAAAAATTTTAACCAGTTTTAAACCCGAAAACCGTAACCCGGAAAAAATTTAACACATTTTAAACCCAAAACCCGTAACCCCAAAAAAATATTAACTGTTTTTCAACACCGAACCCGGAAAAAATTAAAACCGTCTTTTAACCACGTATCAGAAACCCGGAAAAATTTTAACCGGTTTAAATCCGTAACCCGAAACCCGAAAAATTTTAACCCGTTTTGACTCGCTGGTACCTACTGTGTTGCTGCGTCCGTTCCGCATAGTCCTTTTGTGCCGGCCTTTCGGGGCCCGCGTCCGCGTATAGCGCCGTTGTTTTAACGGGCTCTAAGTCTTTTGTCGGCCGCCGCCGCCGTCGTGTTTATCGCGTAGTAGGTACCGCTCGACCTATACACGCACAACTCGCCGGTCGTAAATCTTTGAATAACAACACCATTTGTGTGCCCCACATGAGCTGGTCCTGGATGTCCTGCTACGTTGAAATCCGGCGCAGTGATAATAATAACAATATTATAATACAGGATCGAAATCCTTATTATTGGATATTGTGTAATACGGCAACAAATATAATAGGCAGTTTGGTTTTGTGGCAAAAAAAAAAAAACAAGGACAATTTGTCAAACGGTTTGCGTAAACTATAATAATAATGGTATAATTTACGATATAACCTACCGTATAATTTTATTATACCCAAAGTTATCGTATATATAATTGTATTATATTTTATTATGTGGTGACGATGTCTGGAATATCATACCCGGTAGTGGGTATACCTTTATAATAACCGTATAAACCGACATATTATACGCTGTAATAGGCGCATACATATTATTATTATATAATATAGTAACCGGTAGCCACGGTAGTACGGTTGTGGACTTCCTATATAGACATTATACAATAGCGTTGATTTTTTTTTGTTTTTTTGTTAGTCCACCGATTTCATATATTTTATATCTTTGAAAAAAAAAAAAAATACATTTCTAAAATCGTTTTTGAATTTCGATATTATATATTACATTACGTAAAAATTGATTACTTTTTTTTGTTTGTTTCTGTTTTTCTCGTTGCTTATTTTATGTTTTGTAGACGAGTATTGTATTTATTTTTGTTCACATTTTTACCCCCCCTCCCCACCACTACCACCCATTAGAAAAAAAAAAAACAAATGTTTCTTCGGGACGGCCCTGGACATGTGTTTCGTGACTGAGGTGGGTCGAGTACACGACAATATAATACGCCCCCGCGTTCGGTCAAGCGCGTTAAAAGCGGCAAATATTTTTTCGGACCGAGCACAAAAGACCGGTCCGAGGAGATATCGATCTTCCTCAACACACGGATTCTCGTTGACACGTCTATATCCATATAGGCCATCGTGTCTCTGTACGTGAGTATATCGAAATCGGAGGGTGGCAGCACATGCGTGCGAGAGATCGACGCCAATATTTCATTGTAACGAAATAAAATATATATAAACCGGTCCGGAATAGTGTCCCCGACTGGATGACGATGACTGGCAAAAATTGTACACGTTATTATCGTCAGGACTGCGCGTCCTTTGACGGTTTTTTCTACATTTTTCGACCCATCGATGTGATCGGAATACCAGAAAAAAAATAAATAAAAATATATATATATTCCAGAGACTAAAATTGTGTGCGACACGACAAGTGTGTAATGGCTTTTATTATTTTATTTAAATATATTTCAAAAAAAAAAAAAAAATCCAAGATAATGTATCGTCGGAAAAATCTAAAACGCCGACAAGTGTTAACAAGTAACACGTTAACTGCAGCTATTGCACAGGCTTATCCTATATTTTTTCATGGACGATAAAAAGGTACTTTTATTATCATAAAAAAAAAAACCGCTCGCTTCGCTCGATAATATACGTTTATATTTCAATTTACTTTTGTATCTCAATATATGCAATTGCCATTTTTCGTATAATTGTATAAATAGCCTATTTTTATGTGTTAAATATTATGTAATAACTCGAAAATGATTTTAAACGCATAACTCTGAAACAACCTATTTATTATGAATACGAGTTTTTATGACATAAATGAACAATTTTGATTTTTATTTTCTAACGAGCCGATCAAAACATAACCCCTGTCCAATCAATATAATATAATGTCTGTAAGTATATTCAGGGCCGGCTCAAGGTACCAGCCTAGAGCGGCACTTCCGTAGGGGTACCATTTTTTGTGCTTATTTTGAAAGGTTGTCACGTCATTTTTTTTCTGTTTATGCTCAAATGTTAAAGATGGTTCTGGGAAGAAATTCATACCGTAGAATGTACGCAAATTCTGGAAAAAGTACATGGTTTTTTTTATTTTAAGAGCGGCCAAATTTGATTTTGCCTAGTGCACTATTTTTTTATTTGAGCCGGCCCTGCGTATATCAGCAGGACCGGTTTAAGGCGCGTATAGACGACGTAGGACTAGGTCTACTACGACGGCATATTTTGAATTGAAGTTAATGGTTTTTTTTTGTTTTTTTTTTTGCCTTTTTCAAATAGATATTTCGTAGTACATAGTAGATACGTATACGAAAAAAGTTGATGACTTTTTTCAGTCCCTATTTTAGAAAATTATTCGTACTGCGCATTGCAGAGGCGGAACTAGGACTTTTGATCCCCGTAAAAAAATGCTATCGTATAAATTCCCCCTCCCACAAATTAATACATTTACTTTCAAAATCACTAATAAGGAAAATTAAAATTAAAATGTATTAATTTTTTTCATAAAATAACACCCCTACAATATTTAATTCGGTATATTACAAAAAAAAAAAAAAAATAACAAGCCTTCAAATATTTTACACCCACCAAAATGTTTAAATATACTTATTCTCATATATACACGAAAAAATTTATTTATCACTTTATTAATCGTTTTAGTAATTCTTAAATTTAGGTTCTGCGAGAATTTTTTTATTTTTTAGATAGCGAGGAAAAGCTATATATAAATAGTGGTTTTATTTTGGAATGTTTATTTTTTTTCTCTATTAACAAATTTTCGACCAAAAGTTGTGGAGGAAGAGCTTTGGCCTTTAGCAATGATATGAATGGATAGGAAATCGATTCTAGATGGTACTTTATATACCTAGCATTTTTCGAACTTTTTTTTTTAAACTTCCTTATATACGGTGTATATATGCAAATAAGTATCATAAACTCAATTTTGGGCTTATTAATTATAGATTTGGATATTTTCATATCATACATTTTTTTTTACACCAAGTTCCCCTCAGAATTGTATTATCAAAATTAATGATTTATCGGTTATTATATTATGACTACATACATTTATAATATACTATAGTATTTTATTATATGTATTAATATTCTATATAATTTGTTATTATTAAATTGAATCGCTAATATTGTAACTTAATCTTGTAAATACCTATATTGTTTTATCAGCATATTTCAATTAAAATACGGTTTTTTTTTATAATTATATATTATATATATATATATATATATATACATATATGATAATACAATTAAAAAATGAGTAAAACCGTATATCCTACACTACATAATATATTAAACGAAAATTTCGAAAAAAAAAAACCTTATTGCGTATTGAAATGCAACAAATAATCATTATTTTTCGAGTGAAATAGATATTAAAAATAAATAATGAAATAACAATATTTATCTTTAACTAATAACTATTATAACTTATGTAATTTATTTTGCACAAACTTCTGACTAAACCTTGGTTGTTTTTTTTACAAAAATTAAAAAGCCATTTTCAACCTAACTTAGTTTACTTAAATTAAACTAGTTTTTAAAAAATAAGTACCTACCTCACGCCTTATGCCCTTGTGGTATAGGTATAGGCTTATGCTCTATATATGTATTTAGGTATCGGTACCGTATACCTAGTACCTATATATTATATAGAGGTAGGTATACATTTTTTTTTTTTTTATTTTCCTTACCGCGAAATTAATGTACTATATAGTATACAGTTTGGTTCCTAAGAAAAAAAGATAAATGTTTTTCTTTATTTATATTTACTCATAATTATATGGCAAATTTTTTTTTTTTTTTTACTCAAAACGACCCATTATATTATTATAACTGTTATTATACGTGACGTTTATAAAATATTAACAATAATATTATAATATAATTTATTACAACAACTAATATCACTCTTAACATTTTGAAAATCAATTTATAAAGTGTAATTTTGTGTATAATAATTATTATGATAAACTGCGCATAAATTTTCAGTATAAATATAAATATTAAAACGTGCATCGTGTCTATATAGTAATATTACGTAGTAGGTATGTGTTGCCGATAATGAAAACGATTTCGTCCAAAAATATTATTATCATTTATAATGAATCGTTAGGGTAATATACTAATATATAAAATCCGGATTTGTGTATGTATTTACATATTTGTTCTGGTCGATATTGTGATCATTATGCTAAATGTATGATTACGTAGAATGCGATTTTTTCAGCGCATATTTTCGCATATTTTGACATTTAGATATTTTCGAGGGCTATTATAACAAAACGTAAATTTGGTTAATGTTTTTTTTCGTCAAATTTTACGTAAAATTCAATAAATTTCGATGGATTAAAAGAGAAAAAACAGGTACCTAATATTTTTGTAGCTCGTACATTTTTCGATCAGTCATTGAAATAAATCGACGAACACGCGGGTTTCGATACTACATAATATGCACATTGTATTACTTATTACGTGCTTCTACTAGGTATTACTAATTACATTATACCTACGACCCACGGCTATCGGCACATAAACGGGCATTTCTTAATTTTAACTACCTAATATTATGATGTTCTTGAAATAATACCAAGATCAGAAAATATTTGTATTGTCATTTTTTATATTAAAGAATTAATTTAACGTATACTGAGAAATAAACGAATAAATAAATGCCTATTATTTTGAGAGCATTTTTTTAACGTTTTAGCGCGTATCCTATTTATGCATATTTTAAGCATTTTTAGTGCATATACATTCGGACTCTATACAAATAGACAGTGATGGGGTAGTAAAGTAACGGACGTTACTCGTTACTGTAACGTAGTTACTTTTTTTGAGTAACTTTATAGTAACTTCGTTATGTAATTTTTGTAGTACCGTAAGAGTAACTAGGTACGTTAGTTATCAGTAAGTAATTTTGTAAAATAACGCGTTCTATAGCATATTTATAAATAAAAATACAATTCATTCTAATAAATTCACCTAAGATTGCCGATGACCCATCATCATATCTGCAAAAAGTAAATATTTCAACGATTGTATGATTTTGTATAATACGTTGGAGTAGGCATGATATTGAATTTTATGATATTCGACTGATGACTATCAACAAAAAAATAAAGATATTTTTGACATTTTCATTTTTATATATTTCAAAATGTTGAAAGTAACGTCATTGTAATCTAGTTACCTTTTAATTTGATAACTAGTAACGTAACTTAGTTACTTTTTAAAAGTAACTTATCGCCAACACTGCAAATAGACTAATATATTGTATTATAATATTATACATTTAATGCGTTAATATATTTTACTCGAAACGAAATGATTAAAAAATCCGTTTTAAAACATGATAAAAAAAAACTAAAAGAAATACAGAATGTACATATTGTGTTCTAATTGTATAAAAAAAAATAACGTGTAGTAAACAATGAGAATTTTCGAAACTCTAGCCGCATTTAAAATTCTTCGAAATGTATTCTGATGTTTTTCTTCGACCTTTACCTACAAGGAAAAAAAAAGGGAAAAAACGTGTCAAGTTTACATTTTAGCGTACTAATGTAAGGACGGGAAAGGCGAAATATACAAGGACAATACGAATTATAACAAATGTTCGAAATCTTAAAACGTGCTCGATGTGTGATAAAACCATAGGTATGATAATAAAAGAATGGATAAGCCATACGTTTATAGAATAGGAATGAACATATTAAGATTTTGAGCTCACGTGGGATTTCGAAAATATAATAAAAACTATACTTAATATATATTAAATACAATAATAAATATAATGATATAATTGGATAATAATTGAAAATTTAAAAAATAATCGTACACCCGCTCGTATTTAAATGTATAATCTATGTTGTAAAACAGTGGCGCAAATACGGGGGTGCTAGGGGGTGCTGAAGCACCCCCGATCTTATGTTAAGCGCCATCAAGTTCCATGTCATTTTAATTTCAAATATCAGCTATAATTTTACCAATGTAATTTTATTTCTCAAGATTTTACTATCAGTTATTTTTTTTTTTCAGCATTACGTTACAGCAGCGCTTTACCAATTTAAGTATAATAAATATTGAGAGAGACTCGGCTAATGACATTGTTCCAGACGAAATCTTGAATACATTTGCTAATACCGATAGAGATTATGTTTGACTCTTTAAATTCAAAAAAAAAAAACATAAGAAAATATTATAAGTAATAAAATAAGTTACATTTTTTCCGAAAAATTGTATTGTAAATATGATGATCGTATAATCTAAATATTGGCAATATTTAATGTTGGTGCGGGGGTGTGGGGGGGGCGGAGCCCCCAACGTCATTATAAGCGATTCGTAATAGTAGCACCCTAAAGATTTGAAGTCTAGTTGCGCCACTGTAATGTGAAATACAATTTATGATAAGATCCTTTGCCGGAGTGATAGCGTTATATTATTATATATATAGGTACAGGTATATATATGTAAAAGCAATGTTTCTCGCTCTTCCCCATTCCTGACTCCTCTCGTTTTGCTAATAGAGGCATGTGGCCTATCCATTATTTTATTATCTACAAGTTATGTACTATTTTCTAGGTAGATATTTTCAAATATTAACGCAGCGGTTATACGACATATAAATACGTTATTATATTGTAGCTGAGAAGGACCGTATACGGTCCTAAACTGTTTGGCGAAAATAAATATTATATTATAAAATATACGTATACGTATATTGTGGAAGGGGTCCGTGCGCGCAGCTGGGAAACAGGTGTTTGTTCTGTTTGTGTTGCGGGAAAAGGGTTGGAGAGGACGTGTTCGAACGTTTTCTACCCTCGGCCGGCAGCAGGTCGTCCGCGTGCATACAGTGCGACAGTACGAAACATATAATATTATAATATAGTATTGCTGCGCTCCGTTCGTGGACACAATGACGGAATGACAATAATATAATTCATACACACACACACACACATATTCGTATATGTGTATATATTTATGTGTGTGTGTGTGTGTGTGTATGAAAAAGGGTCCGAAAAACTGTGTCAATAGGTCCCTCGAATATCAGCGAAAACCCGTTTCCGCGTTTGCCAAAAACCACCTAACCGACCAACCGATATCGTACGAATGGGATATCGACAACAATACAGCTTTATGTATACGCCCACGCACGATATTTCGTCGGGAATCGATTACACATTGTAATATTGCAATATTCTGAATTTATAAAATATCGTATTTATCATATATATATATATATATATTGTGTGCATATTGTTATGGTCCGGGGTACATGTATTTTTTTTTTTTTTTTTTTTTTGGCTAAAATGAATAATACGATAATATTCGATTTTCGTTACCTATATAATATATCGACTGGTAAAATACACGCAGAGTTGTACAGTAGGTATTTGTGTAAAACTATTGGAATATTGGCATTCAAATACTTTTTTTTATGGTACCTATTGAATATATAATATGCTAATGCTAATCTATTTGAAATACTTTTACACTTTATATTTATGATGTTATAATGATATTATTAAAAATCTAAATCAAAAAAATTAAATATATATATATATATTATAAAATCAGATAAGCTATATGGTTTATTTAATAGATATCAAAGTTTAAAATCATGATGTGGTTATACAATATTGTGTGATTATAATAGCATGATTAAGCAGCAGTGCTTCGGCCGAATGAATATTTAGCATAAGTGGTGCTATTATAACAAAAATTTTCAAAGTATGTCGGTAAATATTATCCGTAATTATTATTATATAACTATATTAATACAATTATTTAGGTTAAGAGGTTCAAGTATTTAGGGTCCGTTGTACAGAATGATGGGGTTTTTGAAGATGATACGAAACACAGGATTAAAATATGTGGATGGATGAAATGGAAAGAAACGTCAGGTATTTTGTCTGACAAAAGAATCCGTATTAGGTTAAAAAGTACATTTTATAATAGGAAGATAGAACAGAGAATGAGTGTAGCAGAGATGAGAATGTTTAGGTGGATGAGTGGAGTACCTATAACTAGCAAGGCTGGGCAAGTTAACGATTTTTTTTAACTCGTTAAGTTAAGTTAATTGAAAATAATATAAGTTAAGTTAAAAGTTACTCGTATATTTTTATTAACTTTTAAAGTTAAAATTTAATTTAAAAAAAAAAAAGTAACTTAACTTAGTTAAAAGTTCAAATTTCCTAATTAGGAAAAAAGGTTGATATACCTAATCTATCGTAACAAGGTAAAAAAGGATGGTTATTCTTTACGCTCAAAAAACTACTGGGAACTTCTTCTGCCTGAAAAAGTGTATATAGGTACATGTAAAAATAAAAATACAACACGTAATTTTAAAACCTATGCATAAATAAGAAATCAGAAAATAACTCCTAACTGGAAAGATACCTACATTATTGTTTGGTTCACACTAATGTAGTATAAAATAAGCAGTATCTATCACTTCAATATATTTTCTATACCGGATAGACATAAATACCAGCCTCCATGTAGTTAAAAAGACCAGGCTCATCCTAATATTCGTGAACGGCCAACGTCGCGGCGTATGCGTGAGTGGTGCATCGATTCTTATCGATTACGTACATGCTATTGTAGGTACATACTAAAATTGGGTATAGGTACCAAAAAGTAAAATCCTCATTCAAAAATTTGCATTGTTCTTCGGGTAAAATTTAACTTAATATAGATACTTTTGTATAATGTTAACTTGAAGTTCATTTTAATAAAAATGTAACTTATTAAGTTAAAAATTAATCTGAAAAAAAATTAACGCGTTAAGTAACTTAATTAAAATTACCTTAACTTTTTAACTTGATTTTAACTTTTAACTCGTTAATGCCCAGCCTTGCTAACTAGAGGGGATAAAATAAGGAATGAGTATATAAGAGGTGGTATAGGAGTAGCTTTGGTAGTTGACAAAATGAGGGAGAATAGATTAAGATGGCTCGGACATCTATTAAGGAGAGAAGAGACTGAGTGAGTAAAATTAGTAAATAATTTGTATATTGATGGAAAGAGGGGGAGAGTAAGATCGAAAAAGAGGTGAGGGATGTGATGGTAAAAAAGTTGTGGTACAAAAGCTAAACGTAAATTTCGTATATTTTATTTTATTTTACATACATTACGGGCTGCTGTCAAATGTACAGTTTGGGTAAAACATTTACAATATACAAATATATATTATACATAAAAATAAAGTATTAAAGGCTAGAGAAGTTCTCATTCGCTATAGTAGCATCATTCGGTGGATAGGATGGTTACGGCCATAGTTAGTGTTATGTTGAGGAACATAATAAGGAGCAAATAATCTGGAGGATTTACTAGAAATTCTAAAATTAAAAATAAGTTCAGGTGCTTATCTATTAAGCACTAATATAATCATTATATAATATCTATTAATTAATTTATTAAAAGTTATAATGCTAGAAACTTGACATTTACAATAATTTTTCGCAATAGCACTCTGTACATGGTTGAAATATCAAAACTTTACTTGTTGACTATTTTTCAGTAATTTTTATCAAACAAAATACTATATAACCTAGAAAAATGGCTTATAAATTCATATACATCATATTCAAAATAGTAATCGGACATTGGAAAGTATGCAAACTAATTTAAGCTTATTGGTCTAAATACACAAAAAACACGTGGAGGGGGGGGGTGCCAACAGTCTTATAATAAGTACTTATACATATGCAGTATCTATATCTAAAATTAAATACATTTATGGAATTGCAGTGGGTGATTACGGAATGTCATTACTTAAAAGTTTCAAAATGAATAATAATATAAAATAGTTCTAAGATTTTCATACATTTTCTAACATAGTGTACCTATACCTAATATTGATTACGAAAATACCAGGTCAGCAAATTATTATATATACATTCAAAATATATACAGACCGAAATTTACATTATAAAAAGATCACGTGTAAAAGAAAAAAATATATAAATATTATTAAATATTATATTATCAAAACATATCAGAGGTTTATTATTGTAGTATAAAATCGGTCAATAATACTGTAAATTTGTAAAATATATATAGATAATAAATTATATAAGTTTAAAGACGGGGACGTGTTCAAATACATACATAACTCCTTTATTCTTACACACTCACTGTATTATTTATGTACGCACTGCTCCGAATAAACTCAACACGGGCGTGAATGAAAAAGGAACAACACGCGTTTTTTCTCTCTCGTTTTGCAGTATCTGCTCGTATATTAGTCCCTTTAAGGGCATAATATTATACAAAACCTATATCTACATATCTCTCGGGTATTTTCCGAAATTTTAACTGAGGCGATTTATCGTATGAGCGGTCTAATTTATTCAGATTCTATATACATATATATGTACAATACGAGAACCCAATAAATTATTTATGGTATCGTGACAATCCAAAGGCGACGACGTTCGGAAAATTTGCAAAAAACAAATCCGTATTTATCCGAGAAACCGTACATATTAATACGTTCGAAACACAAACTTGGAGGTTTTTTTCGATCATATCGTCACAAAGTGGCGTATTTAGAATTTTCTTGGGGAGGGGGTGAATGGGAAAAGTTTTTGGGGGCATCGACATTTTTTCACAACCAAATAATATGGTTTTACATTATGTATTTGGCTCTATAAAAATTTAGGAGCTTCCCCAATTTCCAACATTAAGCATTATGTAGACGTTGTATATAACATAATATATAAGTTCGCGCTACTTATTTATAGGTGAATTAAAATTTTTTTTTAATAACGCTGTCCCAAATTTTATTGTAATTGACGTGAAAATAAGATGTCATCGAAATTTGCACGTAGCAACTAAATCAGCTCAAAATTGAATACATGTGAATAGTAATATTTCATTTAAGTATAGTGTGTACATAACCGTGGTTATACCTAATGCACGAAACGTAAGACATTGACAATTATATAATTATCTTATTTATAAGATATCGTATAAAATATATAACCAATATAAGTATACTTATCTGATTTTTCACTATAATAGGTTATATGCTTTTATCAATGAAAAAATCCGATTTAAAAAAAATCACAAATTTAAAATTCCAGAAATTGTGCATTAAAATGGATTTTTATTCTGTACTATTTGTATGGTGTGTGTCCAAGAACATACCCCATATAGGTATAATAAAGTGTTATCTCTGCTATTGTAAATCGGATATTTTGATAGTGTATATTTTTTATACATTTTGAAAAGTGGATATAATTTTTAAAAAAATGCCAAGGGGGGGATCCATCTTCCTCCCCGTAAATACAGCACTGTATCGTTAGTTACCCGTGTAGTTGTGTAAAAGGTACACGCAGGTTTCCGAAACCAAGCGCAAATAGTTCCTACCAACTTAAGCATACTTTAGTGCGCTAGGTCACGGTATACCATTGATTATGTATATAATTAATATAATTATGTATTATATACATAATCAATGGTTATAATCACTGATTATAAATTACTATAGATTGGCCACCGGCATAGAAAATTGTACCCGATAGAGTGCATTAACAATATGAATTGAGTATATACAAAATGTTACATTTCAACGGTCGACCGGCGTTGTATTTGGAAATAAATTGAAAATTAAACAAATTTGTTCGTTAAGTATTTTGATTCTATAGGTATACACTATACAACTAAAAACTTACAATAGTAAATACCTAATAATTATGAAGTGAAAAATAAACTAAAATAATACGAGTAATTATAATACATTATTATTGTTGTCATATAATAATATCAGTAGATAAACAAATTAACCTATTACAATATTATAGAATTAAAATATTTATTAGTATACAAGTACAAGAATATACTATGGTATTAATTGTACTGTAATTCTCAGTTGTACAATCTGCTTTATTGTGTAATTCTGTGTTGGTCCATTTACCCCTTAAATATTACAGTTCTAAATAATAGTTCAATGATGTACCTACCAATAATGTTCTTACAAGACGACCTGTGGCGTGCGCAGGACTATTCAATGGCGGGGAGGGCATGAAAATAAATAAGTAGGTATACCTAATCAGTAGACACAAGATTAGACATAACATAATAAAAAATATGCTTTCTAATGTTATAATAGAATATAATAGAATACTGCTAAAAATATGTTATTGTGTATATATATATATATGTATAATATAGTGGCGTATTTATGGAGAGGGGATCCAGGAGTACTGAAACATAAACAACAAATATTAATTTTGAAAACTCAAATACCTAAACATCATTTATGTGAATAGAACTTTTTTTAAACAATGATAATTGGAGATAGGGTTTGATGACTTAAAAAATTAATAATAATGCCCTAAAATTATAATAACTATACATTTTAGATTCTGAGTGGTGCAAAATTGGACGGGACGATTATGAACCCGGCAGGTTTTACAGGGTAGAGAAAAAAAAAAGTATTCAAAATTATATAGTGTATGTAGTACAAGGTACCTAATATACCAAATGAATGAATACATTTTTCCCTACTGAGGTCATTTGGGAATAGGGTGAGAATAAATTTATATAGCTATAGAGAAATAAATTTCAATTAAAATTAGCAGAGAGAGAAATGAAAATAGGTACCTAATATAAAATTATATTATATACCTACATTTTGGATTAAAATTTAATTATGTAAATTTAAGTTATAAATTTAATTGAAAAAAATTGGACAGGACAGTTGTGGCCCCCGCAGGTTTTTCAATTTAGATAAAAACAAAAAAAATGTATTCAAAATTATTTAAATGTATGTACCAATACCAAATGAATGAAGAAATTTTTCCCTACTGCGATCATTTGTTATTAGTGTGAGAATGAATTTATATAGCCATAGATAAGGAAATTTCTATTAACCTTTTCAGAGAAAGAAACGAAAATATATAGGTACCTAATACAAAATTGAATTACATATGTTCATTTTAGATTAAAATTTACTTTTGTAAAATTAATAGAAAAATATTGGAAACGATGGATATGGACCCCTCAGGTTTTTCAATTTAGGTAGAGACATAAAAGATTTCATTCAAAATTATTTAAGTGTATGTAACTCTACCAAATAGATGAAAAAATTTTTACCTCCCGAGATCATTTGTTATTGGTATGAAAATGAATTTATTTGAAAAAAAAACTAGACAGGACAGATGTAGGCCCCGCAGGTTTTACAATTTGGTTAGACGCAAAAAAATTTATTCATCCTTATAATCATATAAGTACATAAACAAAAATATTGAATACATTTTTTTCCACTGAGCTATATTAAGATTAGTGTATTAATTTTTTTAAAAAGCCTTAGAAAAATTTCAATTAAATTTACCAAATACAGAAGTGAAAATAGGTATAAAATACACCTGTGTATTATATATTTTTAATTAAAATTTAATTCACAATTTTTAAATTTGAAATTTAATTGAAAAAAAAAATTGGACAGGACGGGTGTGGACCCCGCAGGTTTTTCAATTGGGGTGGAAGCAAAAAAAAATTAAATCATCCCTACAGTAGTATAAGTAAATATACTAGAAGACTGAATAAATTTTTCACCTAATAGGTAATTAAGAGCTACTGTAGGAATGACTTTATATGACCAAAGAGAAAGAAATTTCAATTAAATTTCAAAAAGAAAGAATTTAATTTAGGTACTTGATACACAAGTGCATTATATACCTATATATTGAATTAAAATTTAATTTAGAATTTTTATATTTGAAAATTAATTGAAAAAAAATTGGACAGGACGGGTGTGGACCCAGCAGGTTTTTCAATTTGGGTGGATGCAAAAAAAAATTTATTCATACCTATAGTAGTATAAGTACATATACCAGAAGAATGAATACATTTTTCACTTATTAGGTAATTTAGTATGAGTGTAGGGATGACTTTATATGGCCATAGAGAAAGAAATTTCAAAT
>JAIPRL010011062.1:0-14238 GCA_025469235.1 Pemphigus obesinymphae
TCTAGTTAATAAGCCAAAGTCATCGACTTACTTTTACAAGATTTTGCCCGTCGACGAATTTTCGCCCCCCCCCCAATCTTAGAAATTTAGGGATAAATATTGCTGAATTTCGATTTTTCCGTTCCCCCCCCCCTTTCTGTTGCACCCTTGGCCTGAGCCAGTTTCGCCAAGCTCTTGTTACGGTTCTAGTGACGACGTAGTTATAAGTGTGTGTTATTTTTGTGATTTAGGTTTATAACAATATATTTTATAGTGTAACCAGACACAAGTGCGAGGGAAAATTAACAAACTTAGGACCCTCCTCCAAGTAAATTTTTTTGAAAAACCACCACAATCACAGATTATATTAAGTATAAGTATTATTATTATTATGATTATACGAGTATATTGTCCGATGCTGCCAAAGATCGATCTCGTATGGTACTTTTAATTTTTATCCCCAGAATGTATTTTGTTATAATTAAAAAAAAAAAATAATGTAAACCATGACTTTATATCCCAAGGGCCGAGTGCACACTTGAAGCCAAGATTTATTATAATATATTCATTGTGACTGCGGTAAGATATATGAATACAAATTTTAATGAGAATTTTTCAATCCTGCTTGTTTACATTTTATTCAAACAGTTTTTATAGGCCGACGCGAAATAAATTCGTAGTGACAAGCACATACTTCATATAAAATATACATAGGTATAATAGTATACCTATACCTATGTAAAATATGAAAGATTAAAAATTAAAATTCATCATTTTATCTTTCATTGATAAACTCCATTTCTGTATCATTACATTTTTCGTATTTCTATTGACAAGCCTTGTGCACTATATCATCGACAAATAAAAAAAAAATGTTTATCTAATGCTTTTTACTATTTTAAATTTCCATGAGCAAACTACACACCCACACGTGCCACGGAAATAAAATTCCAAAGAGCGAATTCCATTTTTAACATTCGAATAAAAGAAATACAGATAAAAAACGAAAGATTCTATACACATAATATACATATTTAATATTAATATTAGTTATTTGAGTTATTACTTATTACATAATAACAGTACGTAATAATACATTGTTAAATTAATTGTTTTATAATTTGTTATGGTTATTGGTTATATTGCTTCCCAAGTAGTGCGTATTGTTTTTTTTTTTTTTTAATATTTAATTTTTAATTAGATCTTTGACCATATTGTTAATTTTCAAGTTTAAATTTACATTTACATTTTTTTCGTATGATTTACAATAGGTACACGTAAAAAGTTGTAAGGTTCTTTTTTTTTTTTTTATTGAAAGTCCCACACATTTTCGTGAAATAAACCGATATTTTACCGGTTTTGTTTTTAATTTTCCACACCTGTTATTAGTACGTTTGTAATGTGTAACAACTTCTTTTGAAACGATTTTAACTAACTTCTCCGCGACCGCATAGAAAACTATAGAAAATTATAGACCCATAAAAAACAAGACATAAATCAATTCATACCGAGTAAAATATAAAAACACCTATATATATCGTATAGTGCAGCATTGTACGTGTCCACTATATTTTACATTTTATGCCGTCGTCGGTTTTTCGAGATTTTAGTTAAATAAAATTATACTATATGTTATCGCATACGAGTCGACCGCAACGCATATATAGTGAATTCGTAAAAAAACAAATACCTACTTATTGCGATATATTATCATCGTGTTATCGGGTTAGGAATGTATATGGAATGTGACGATAACGCGTATTTTGGCGCAACAGTCGGATATAGGCAACCGCAACGATAAATACGTTGCGTCGCAAAACCAACGGCAACTTGTTGAATGCATAAAACACACGACGAACTGAAAAACTGCAGTGCATATTATAATAATATCCAACGACGAGCAACGTATAGTCTTTTACTTGCAGTAAGAGAACTGAATATTATTACCTATTATAATTGTGACTAACTAACTGGTAAGAGAGCGAATCATATATATATATATAGGATTGACCTCAGTATAATAATTAGGACCTGCATGTCGATGACCTATAGAAAAAAAAAACCTAGGAATAAACGTCCTTGAAAATGTTTTTATGACCTAAAAAAACATGGGGGAAAAAAAAAACGTCAAAAAAAGCAGAATAAAATTTATAGTTCTTCAGATTCGAAAAATACGAATGTTTACGCGTCTTACCCATTTTTGAATTATTGCATTTATATCGTACACGGATAGGTATTCTAAAAGTCAATAGGTACACCGTAAATTTGTGATTTTTTTTTTCAATTCGAGCACACACACATATTATAATATAATATGTATAATATGCATTCAAATATTACAAGAACGAATTGAAAATTAGTTATTTATACGTTCGTAGATGCGAAGAAACGCATTTTTATCATCGAGGAAAACGTCGTTTAAGATTTTCCAAAATCAAGAAAAAAAAAAAAAATGCTAAACTTATCGGCATGTGTTGTTTAGTTTATATATTGATGGGAAAAAAAAGAATGGCCAAGGTTGATGACAGCAGCAGCAGCAGCCGTTGCCGTGCCGAACAGTGCCCCGCGGAATGCTGCAGTGTGGGATCTGTTGTGCCGACGACTACGTGCGGATAAGTTGGCTCCGCGCCTACGGTTTATATTACCTACTAAAATTGTATACGTGTAAATTGTCGTAAACAACCAGTGGTCGTAAAAAGAATGATCCGCGGCCACATCTGGCCACAGTGAGGGGGGACAGGAATCGAACAGTCCCTCCGAAACACCGGACGGGACGCGGCGGGAAGGGACGGCGAAGAACGCGCGCGGATCAAGGGAATTCGGCTGGACGGAACCGGCGCGGCGATGGAATGGGTGTAAGGTTGAGAACCCGCGGTTCCACGTCGACGAGGGGATTGGCCGACGGCGCGGCGGCGGTGGCGGCAGTCGGTCAGCTGTGCTACGCCACAAATAGAGTGAGCGCCGTCTACCGCGACCGCCGCCGCCGCCGACACCGCATCTCGTCGCCGACTTACCCGTCTCAGTTGCGGTTTGAGCACGTTGTGCAGTTCGTTCCTGATGATGCTGAACTTCATGCCCGTCTCCGTGCTGAACACGGAACTGGACAGCGCCAGTCCGGGATAATCGGGACACCGTCGCCGCTGCCGGCGTTTTTCCCGTTCGGCGACCACCTCGGCGCTCTCGCTGGGACACCGCAGTTTGGACAGCAGCTCGGTCTCGTCGGTCACGCCGGCAGCTGTTTCTCCGCAGTCTTCCACACCGTCTCCGGGCTCCCGTGCACATTCCGGCGTCGTCGTCGACCGCAGTGGCAATCTGGACGTCCTGTCCTGTGGCGGTGGCGATGTCGTCGTCGTCGTCGTCGTCGTCGTCGTCGTGGTCGTCGTCGGCAATCGTGGAGTAGTGCGGCTGTCCTGCTGCAGAGGTGGCGGCAATCTCGGCGGTGGCGGCAATCTCGGCAGTGGCTGCAATCTCGGCGTCCGGTCCTGCGACGGTGGCGGCGGCGGCGGCAACCGGGGCGTCCTGTCCTGCGTCGGCGGTCTGCTGCAAGGGCCGGTCGCCGTAGACGCCGACGTTTCGGCCGAAACGTCGACGGCGATCCGCTGCAGCTGTTGACTGCTGCGCTGTTGTTCTTCGGTCAGTTGCGGCCGCCTCGGACCCCTCGGGCCTCTCGGGCCCCTGGCCGGGCGCCTGTCACGTCCTCCGCGGATGTCCATGTGTCTTGGCCCGTCGTCCACGACACGCCGCTCGACGGCGGCGGCAACGTGATCGGCGGTGGTGGTGGCGGCGGCGGCACGAGGAGCAGCAGCAGCGCTCTCACACGGCCGACGGCGCGTCGTATACAACAGCGGCCCGCAGGAAATGCACGCGCACGACGCCGCTACGGTTCCGTGTTGTTTCGCTGGCTGCTATTCAAAAAAATAAACGTACAAGACGACTGGCGGGCGGTACCACCGTCTGGCCCGCGCGTGTTGATCACCGTCTTTTCCCTCTCTCCCGTTCAACGTCGCCGCCAACTGTGCACGGCCGGCTACTCGTCGCGCCGTTAATTGATAAAACGGCCGACGGCGCGGCGGAACTTGCGCCACCGACTCGCGTCTATATTGTAATATAGAGCTGCAGATGTGATAACATAATTCACCGTTGTTGATTGTTGGTAATACGATATCACGCGGTATAAAAGTATGCAAATTGTATGATGATAACAATTAATAATATGTCGTGCGCTATATACGCGCCACTACCTACATAATTGCCGACGATAACGGAGCGACGTGACGAAATATTATGCGTGTTCGGACTTTTATGAAAGTTTTCATACGATACAATAAAAATTATGATAAACGTGTGTAATAGGTACATTAGCTACCTGCGGATTACAACGTATAGGTGGTGCCTACTATCTTTGATTGGAAAATATAATAATTAGTAATTTATAATCAATGGTGTTCCATACAATATATATATATATATATATATAGATCAAACGCATGCACGCGAACCCGTGTCATCGATCTATTATTATTATTATTATTATTGAAGTGAGAATCGTAACCCGATAACGTACGAGCAAATGAGACCGACGACGTTTAATTATATAATTTAGTTGGCAAGCCATTCGACGGAATGCGATATTGGTGGCCGTCGTCGTGGCCTAGCTATACATTATATATACTGACGACCAATAAATGAATAAAAATAATGACTTTACACAAACAAAATTGTGGACGATCGAACGTTCTCCACATCAACAACATAATAATGCATTGTTTTCGACTATGTACTCATACACATACACTTATTACACATATACACATACATGGGTAATTGCGAAATATTAATATTCAGTTTTGGTATCAGTCATCAGATTGTACAATAATACAGTCGTAAACGGTTTTTAACGCGTTCCGTGTATAATACATTGATAATACATACCTATACGTGTACCTACTTAAGAAAAAAAAAAACTTTTTATCAGATTAAAAATGTTTACGGACTACACGAGTCTGAAAATATAAGTATTCGAAGGTCAAATATATATATATATATAACTTTATGTTTTAATTATTTCAACCGGGCGTAAATTAATTAATAATCATTAATGTCACGAAAATAATACGTTTTCGGTGAAAATTATCCTTCTGATTAATATAATTAAGACGATTTTCAGTGGGTAGTAATAACGTCTACGAAAAACGACGACACCTTAAAGTGATTTTAATGTTGTTAAGATGCCTATATATATTCAAATATTTATAGAAAATGATATTTTGGAGACGATTTCCTCGTAGGTATTATACAAAATATTAATTAACAAAGAAGTTACAGCGATTTAAAAACGAAAAAACAGGATTTTTATACATTCGATATTGTGCATGACAAAAAAACTCATGAGATCGTATACCGAATGTTGGCTTTTAAATATTTTCTAATACGTGTTTTAAATCTAAAAGCATTTTTTCGTAAACTTATTTTTGAACGAATGTCGTGATTACACAACATTACAATAAAAAATGGTACAGATACGGGACTAGTCTTAAATTACCTAAAGAGTATAGGTATTTAAATATTTTTAAATTGTTAGATTTTAATTTTTCATGTATAATATGATATTTGACAACACACTCTCTTTGTAAGGAGTTATGCATAGGCAATTTTAATTACATTTTAGTTTTCGAGCGGAGTGATTATTTATAAGGTTTTTTTTTTCTAAATACAACTTTTCTGTAGAATTTGACTAGGAGTTATGAGGTGAACAGATTTTATAATGCAAATTTCGTTCTATAGATGGTAATAGATAATAAATCTGTGATTAGGTTATTCGAAACTGTGCAGTTTTCATAATCAATTTTATAAATTCATAATTATTATTATGTAAGAAAATAATGACTAAATTTTGCGTACCTATATCACACATAATACTACTACTTCAATTATACTTGAATTAAGTTCAGATATTTGTATCATTTTTACAGACATGCGGTTATATATTATGATACTACAATGCCTCCCTCCACGATCCTTCAAAGTGGATTCATTTTAAAAAATTTTATTGAATTTCGAGAAAATAATTTTCGAGTGAAGGGCATTTGAAATTCATACACAATGTTAAAAACGTTATTTCTCAACCATACGGTAACAAAATCTAAAGGATTGAATCATTTTTAATATTGTATAGTGGCATAGTGCATACATTGGGACAACTAAATATAATTTTAACTAAACATTTTAGTTAAGTAGGTATCTAGCTAAAATCTACCCATTTATGGTCATACTATAATATAAAAAAAAATCGGTCATTAGCTAGGTGGTGGAAACACTTTGTTCGTAGGATATAAGATACTGGTGATGGATTTATTATGTTTTAAAGCAATGATAAATCATGTCTTTTGATAAGACGATATAATATTATTTTCCGATGTACAACAATTGTCCCTTTTCTCAGCAGTTTCTAACACTTATGAAAACTAAGAAATTTCAACTTTTTTAAAACACAATAAATTCTACTCGAATTCTTCTATCCAAAAAAGTTTTTTAGATTGCACATATAAAAAAAAAAAAAAAAAAACGATTGTTCAAAATTCTATACAAATGACTGAATAATGTTTTTCAGATGTTTTCATTTTTTTAACGTTAATATAATGATTTAGTAAATATTTGGTGTACATTTCATTATTATTGAATTTTTTAATTTATAATCATTTTCAGTAGTTTTTCTTTACGCTAAACAAAAACTACAGAGAAAATCAAAAGAAATGAAAATTTAAAAACATATCATTGTAGTTTAGTTTATATAGAATAAAAACTGATGAATTTATGTAAATTAATGAACATATGAAAAACATCTGAACACGCTTAATAAATGATTACACATATTATATAGCTATTGGTTATTTTATTTAAGATAACTTATTATTTAAGTATTTTAAATATTTAAATGTATAAACTATAAATGTTAAATGTTTTTATGACATTAATATTATTATGTACCTATAAGCAAAATATAGATAATATATATTTATTACCTATAATAGGTATCTATATTATATAACCTATAAACTTGATAGTACAGTTTTATTATATAATACCATATATAATATAAAATTATAAAATACTAATTATCGGTGGCAGATCTAAGATATTTTTTTCGTGTTCGGGAATAGGTAAGGCGAAATTATTTTGTAGACTTAATTTGCATAAATTATATTGAAATGAATCCTTTTTTTTTTACATATGGGCCTATGATTAAATTAAGGACAAGTGAAGAACCCCTGAATCCGACACTGTAAATTATATTTAAAAGTGGTTTTTGTCTTTTTTACCATGACTTATTTCTACTGTCATTTAATATATTATGTACCTACCTATAAGGTCGTTTGAACACTTCGTATTTTTTGTGTTTTTATATATTATGTGACCAATAAGCGGAAAATTAGTTTACGTGCTTTCCAATGTCCAATAATTACCTACTGTTTTGAATATGACGTGTATGAATGTATAATTTATTTTCTATATAGATAATGTAGGAAAATATTATTTGTTATTTTTTTTTTTAATTAAATTTAATAATTAAAATTCAAGTTTATTTAAAAAAAAAAAAATCATTTTAAAATAAGAAAATTTAAAATTTTAATTGGACCTACTGGAAGTACTAGAAAATCTTTCTTTTTTAGAAGTTTCATAATAATTTAGGGTGCAAATTAAGGGGATTGGAAGCGGTGATTGTCTCATGTTTGTCTCTCTCTATCACACACATATAACACATATAACACGTAACATAGCAATTTAGACCATTTCTATTTCCCGTGTACCGATGGATCTAGTGATGTGATAAGGATTGTAAAAGTTGATCTGAATTTGTCGTAATATCTACTTTAGATAAATTTTCCCACATTTTTTATTTTTTCTCTCTAAGTCCGCCAAAAATTAAGTTAATATATATGGACATTTTAAATTTTTGTGAAAATCTAGGACAAAAAATTTAAAAAGTTGGAAGGTCGTTCTAAAGTAGATTCCACGACGAATTCAGACCAGTTTTCAGAATCCTTATCGCATCATTAGGACAATCGGTATGTTGGAAATGAGATTTAGTGTCTTTTCGAATACAGTAGCCGTATTTACATGTGCCTATGCGCGTGAGTGAACACACACCACCATTATTATGCCGAACGTATTTACACATATCAAAGACTAACATTTTTCATTTGGAATGTTTGAGAATTTAGAGTGATTATGGCTCACACACGCACTAACGTCTATTTATGTATAACACAAGGTATTTAGGTATACCAAAAATAATTAATTTCCTGTTGGAAATTATTTGCTCTAACATTAAATATCAGGTAGGTATATATTATTTAAATAGTACCTACATCATAAATTCATACATAAATCATAACCTTATACAGATTCTTAAAGTGATTTTAGAGTTAAAATACCTATTATCAAATCAATAGAGGACAACATTTTAGAGTGAATCTCATTTGGAATATTTAATTTATTACTTGAAAAAGAGCTATTAAAGATTAAAAATGTGAAAAATGCTGACTTTTTATTACTATATGATTACTTTTTTTTCAATCAATAATTTAAAAAAACCGAAATGAGGTTCACACCGAAATATTCTCCTTTATTGATTTAATAATGGGTGTTTTTACTCTAAAATTACTTTAAAAACCCATTTTAAAACTTTTGCGTAAATATGTTTTTTTTTTTTTAATAAATATCATGATTATACAACAATAAAAAGTGATAGAGATACGGGACCAATTTTAAATTACTTTTAGATTCTATTTAAATATTATTTAATTAATGCATTTTTATATTTCTAAAAATTTCCTAAAAATGGCCTATACACAAGTGTATAACGTCCTCTTAAAAAAAAAAAAACAGTTTCACTATACCCAATAGGTAGACGCTGAATTAATAGATATAATTTATCATCCATAAAATTACGAAACGCTCAAAATAGGTATATTATACAAATCGATGTTCACTCACCTTCGTTTTCTATTTATTAGCTATAATAAAAGTGCTTGGAATGTAGTTTTGTAATAATACACTGACTATGGATAATTTATTTATATAAATTGAAATTACGAGTACCTAGGTAGGTACTTATATTCAATTCTGCGGAGCGGAACGATGAAGCTATTACAACGTATTTTATTTTATTTTTTATATAGAATTATTTTTTTAATCTCGATTTGGGGTAGAAAACTTCAAAACTTTAATATTTTACCTAAAGCCTTTTTGTGATTTAGAATGAGGATACAGATCATATTTAAAATAATTGATTTTTGCAAATTTTGATAGTTTGAAAACAATTTTTAACCAAAGGATTGGACGGAAGATGGTCAAAACTTCAAAAGTTGTATGTGACGTTCTTATTATTTTTATTAATCGTAAATTAATGGTAGAATTTATTCCAATTTAAAACGCTAATAATTTTGCAAAACATTTAAGTAAAACAGCACGACATACATTATTTAAAATGTTAAACATAACTTTATTAGGTGTAGACGTGTAGCTGTGTACTGTGTAAGTGTATGTAGTGAATTCATTCCACTATGAAAATATTATTTTTAGAATTATTTTATACAAGGTTATAATTTACTTATTATTATATATTATTCGTATAACCGCATATACATGAATATTTTTAAAATTATAAAAATTACAAATTTTCATTATTGTAAGCTGATCTTCAATCTATGCTCGACAGAAGTCAGAAACTCAGAACTGATTTTCGAATACTATATATATTATTGATTTCAAATTATTAGCGAATTTTAAGGATAGTATAGAAAGAAATAATTATTGTAAGCAAATTATATACATAATATAAATATATAAATATATTATATAATTATATTAATTAAGCCTAAAGAACTGGAAAGCCCCAGGTTCTGATAATATACCGGCTGAGCTCATCAAATACGGTGGTGAAGAAATGCATAAATCTATCTTCAAAATATGCCAAAAGATCTGGGAAGAAGAACAAATGCCTGAAGATTGGAAAAAGGCAATAATTATTCCCATTCACAAGAAAGGTGATAAAACTGAGTGTGGAAATTACAGAGGGATATCGCTCCTAAACTCAGCATATAAAGTATTCTCCAATGTGCTACTGAATCGTATAAGTCCCTATATAAAAGAAAACCTAGGTGAATATCAGTGTGGTTTTAGGAGGGGAAGATCAACTATTGAACAAATTGCAGTTATAGGTCAGATCATAGAAAAGAAATATGAATTTTGACAAAACCTCTGGCAAATATTTATAGACATTAAAAAAGCCTATGATAGCATTCATCGGGTGAGCTTATATAACGTAATGACTGAATTTGGAATACCAAAGAAGCTAAGGAACCTAACCAGGATGTGTATGGAAGGGACGCATTATCAAATCAAGGCAGACCAGACAACCTCTGAAACGTTTACAGTGGAAACGGGGCTAAAACAAGGGGATGCGCTATCTCCAATATTATTTAATCTAGTTCTAGAGAATGCGGTTAGAGGGATGCAAGAAGAAGCAACAAGTGTAGAAATAAACCAGCGAAAAGTTCAAATCCTAGGTTTTGCCGATGATCTCAACATTGTAGGCAATACCAGAGATGATACAGAGAAAGCATTGAGAGTTTTAGAAAAATCAGCAGATATAATAGAACTAAAAATAAACGTGGAAAAGACCAAGATCATGGAGCTATTAGATACGGACACAGATCTAACAAACCCTGATTCGGATGACTAGATATATGAAAAAGTTAGTGAGTTTAAATACCTTGGTGTATGTATAAATACAAAAAATAATTGGTGAAAAGAGATTCGAATAAGGATAATAAAAGCAGGAAGGGCGTCCTTTGCATTATCCAAATTTTTCAAATCTAAAATGTTGTCCAAGAAAACGAAAGTTAGACTCTACACAGCGATAGTGAGAGCTGTATTAACATATGAATGCGAAGCATGGACGACTACAAGCGTAACAGAACAAAGACTTACCACCTTCGAAAACAAGATATGGCGTATGATATGTGAAATTAGAGGAAAACACAGGTATGTGGAGGAGAAAGTTTAACAAAGAACTAATTGAAGAAACAGGAATGACTCCAATTAAATAGTACATAAGAGGCCAGAGAATCCAGTGGTTGGGGCACATTATGCGTGGAAGCGATGATAAAATAATTAAGACAGTACTGTCTTGGAAAACAACGGGCAAGAGACCACGTGGACGATCGAGGAAAAGATGGATGGACGAGGTCGAGGAAGATTTAAAAAAGATAGGAGCAAATGATTGGAGAAATATAATTCATGATCGAGAGAAGTGGCGTGAAATTGTGATGGCGGCAAAAACTCTTGCAGAGTAGATAAAGCCAGAAGAAGAAGAAGACATACCTATTATTTAGGTCTGTTAGGTACCTACTTAGTTGTTATATATAAGTAAAATATCAGATAATAATAAATAGATAAGTACACAGTTAAAAATTGAATTATTAAAAAAATCCAAAACATTTACAAATGTTATTGATTAATAGGAATATTCATAGTAACAAATTAAGCTTTAAATTTTAATAAATGCTTGTAAAAATTAACAAATTTTATTAAATTTTTTTATTTTCAAATTACTTTTGGTATAATAAATTTACATTTGATAAGTTTATTGTAGGTAATCTAATTTTAATTATCTATATTAATTTTGTATTATAAGTACAATAGGCTTATAAGATATAGCCTACATATTATAATTATATTACGTAGGTACCTAACACTACAATAAAAAACTATTTAAATTAAAAACATCCATGCCTAATTTACAACCTTAGTTAAAAATGTGTATTGAATTCAAACTCTTTGGTAAACAATTTCAGTAAATAAAAGATCATACCTATATATTAAATGTTAGTCAAACTAAAACTACATAACTAATTATTAAAATATTATCACTATACCTGTCAATTATTCTTTATCAATACTGAATGTAAAAAATAAATATATTATTATAAATATTATAAACATTATAAATCATAATTTATTGTTAACTGTTAAACCACAGGATAAAATATGCATTATTTTACTATTTTGTTTATAATTTATAACCAACGGTTTGTATTTTCGTGATAATATAGTAAAATAATAATTGATAACAACTGATAACAATAACAGCTGATTGGTTTCTGCCAGGAACTAAGATAATAATAATATTTTATTTTGTGATAGTACCTAGTATAGTATAGTAGTAGTCAAGGTGGATCTATAAGGTGTCGACACTCCGCTTATCAGTTGATCGAAAAATATACACCACTTGATAACGCCACCGGGAGCGCTGATTACCCGATGAGGGCTCAAAATTATATTTGAATATATGCAAAAATGCAAAAAAAAATAGTAAAAATCACGTGAAATTAATAAAAATAAATTTTTTAGTAAATCTAAAATAAAGACCAATTTATATCCTAGTATTTGAAATAAAAATAACACATACAAATTTTCTTGTTATTATAATTTATAATATTATACATTATTCTATAAACATGGGTTTTTTTTATTATTATTAAATATTGAAAATTTTCCATTAATTTTTCCTGGAATTTTTCTTATCTCCAGAAATTTCCATGAAAAGTTGTACTATTTGTTTTTATTTATATAAAATTTATTTTGATAAATGAATAACACCATGAATGATATATTATTATTATATATATATATATATATTCTCAAATATTGAAATATAATTATTATAGAATTGTGAATATCAATTGCATTAATAATTAATTTATTATATACCATATAAAGACTACGATTTTAAATTTAAAAATTATATTGTCACAAATTTGAAACTGTTCATCAAGTTCAGAAAAAAAGTATTTATATAGTGTATAAAAATACGAAAAAACTTATTCCGAATACGTATTTGAATACTTTTTATGAAAAATATTGAAATTAGTATTCGAATACAAAAAAAATATTCAAATACTTTACAAGACTGGAAATATAAAACAAAATGCAAGTAAACAAACTAAGTAGGTACTATGCCTGAGATATTTGTTTTATTAAACTAATAGTAGGTAAGTACCTATATAGTTCCATTGTAAATAACTGTTACATTTTTATATAATAATCGCATTATAAATTAAACAATAAAAATATTTATTATTTATTAAATAATACAAATAATAATATTTATAATAGTTTGGGTAAATAAGTTTTAATTTATAACATTTAATGAATGTGTTCTCATTTTCGTATATAAACATACACTATGTATTTTAAAATTTTGGACCTCATCGGGTATTCAGTGCTCCTAGTGGAGACAGTAAGTGGTGTGAAAATTTCAATCACTTTTTCATCGTGGCGTTTAAAGGGAGTGATTACACCTTATAGATCCACCTTGGTATTAGTAGTACTTGACGGCTACCTATCATTATTTATTACCATATTAACAATTATTAGTGACAGGTATGTACCATTGAAATAGGTATCATAAATTTGATATTATAACCCTACATTGATATTTTATAGTGTCTCCATTGAGTGACTATAAAATACCAAAAACCAATGAATATTTTAAAAAATTAATATTGGGACATTATTCACTTATTTTATTATTTTTTTTTTTTAGAAAATACAATTTAAGGTACATATTAATGTAGCTCAATTATTAATTAGGTTTAAAATATTTAATTACAACTTCAAATTCTAATTAGTATTCAACCCTTTTTTACTCGTAAAATAAGGTTTTTTCGAAAAGTATTTGGTATACATTGAAAATTCAAACGGTATTATTATTTTTATTTATTTACAATAATGTATAAAAATAATAAGGGGTTACCATTTAAAATTCAAAAGTTAGTACTCATATCTCATAAAATAATCAAATTTATCATTATATTAATTTTAAAAATTAATTTCGGGATATGTTTCAATTAAGATAATTCATATAAATTCTGGATAATTCTCATTAGAGAGATTCTGTGAACCATAAAACGTTACGAGAACGAGCACGAGAGATTTTCGTAAACTGATTCTCACGAGAATACAAGAACCAAAACACTGAATACAGTTTCTCTGACCCCCATAAGAGAAACGTAAACATCTGTTTAATTTTACTATCACAAAATGTGCTATCATATTGTAACGTGGTCGGGGTTGACCCTCGTTAAATATAATTACTCATAGAAGGTGGTTGACCTCTTAAGTAAGTTTTACCGTAGCTCGGGAGCAATAGGATTTCAGATAGTCCAAATAATAAGATATTGATTCCAGTTA
>JAIPRL010011063.1:0-14234 GCA_025469235.1 Pemphigus obesinymphae
TAATGCCATAGAATTCTATAATGTTAATACTTTATTTATTATTCCTTGAAATGTATATTGCTGTATATAGTTGGTTTATGAATCATAAGAATTTTTGCACCCTCATTAGTTTTTACCAAGTGCCGCCAATGAGTCTATAAGTACCGGTACCGCATATTATATGTACATACGAGAGTATGTACTCGTACCTATTTATTATTATGTTATATATCTGCAGTAACGAAGCGTCATAAGAGACAATAAGACAGTGTCTACTCTATCTTATATATCCGCTACGTAATTTGCTTCAAATTTTTCAAAAATTATACACAAATAGACGTTGGGAGACATCGGTCCAAAGTTGTCTCTCTTTACAATACGTGGTCGTACGGCGATGGTATGGCTGGTTCTCGGGCTTTGGGAATACACTGTGTAACGATTGTAGGAGACAACGTCTGTAGTCTTTTCATAGCCAAATTCATAGACGGCACTAAGTTTTTTCTTAAATATTACTTGGCTAAGTAAAATCTTAGTAGCCACATTTAATCGGTATTCATAAACAATACTAGATTTTATCCTTTACTAAGATTTATCTTGGTCATTTATTAGTGAAAATATTATTTTTTCCCATGATTTTGTGCCATAGAGTAAACAAATAGTGCGCATTTTTATTGATGACATTATCAGTCACGGATATTTGAAAATTAAAATTTTTTTTTAATTTGTCTACCCATTTGGTTTATACGCTCTTCGCTACTGTTATGTATGGGTACTGTATAATATAATATATAAGCGCAGATTGATTAATATTGAATATATTGTATTAATAATTAATATATTGAATTGTAATAACGTTTTAATACACGTAATTATAATGACTATTTATTAATCAATTGATGTTTGACCATTGCCTGCGTACGTTGATATGAAGTAATAATGTAGAGATAATAATACGATATATCAGATACGTGCGCGCGTGTTCTTATCCGTACTTTTCATCGTGTTTATCTGAACAGAAAAAAAAAAAAACGGCATTGTTAAAATGCGTACCTACATATTATACGTTTATTATTACGCGCGTTCAATTATTTCCGGATCACTGTATGCTAATAACAACCCATGGCAGTTTCATAAAATATAGTATACTAGTAAAATATGATAGATATTTACTGTACCTACGTCGTACGTGTCGTGTAATAAGTTATTATATGATATTATAACGTGTACGAAAACCACACAATATTATATTATAATATGTCCTTGACGAGTAAGCGGACAATTTTATTTGATTCGGCGATACTACCTAGGATTGATCCTAGGACAGGACAGTGGTGGCGAAGCTTTATTGGATCATGTGCACGAGCTGTTCGAGGTGTTAATACCAATAAGGCCGAGTCATTTGCAATCTACTTACCTATAGTATTTACCAGTAACCTAAAATAAATGCATTAGGATGAGCGAATTTGGTTTTTGCAGTCTACTTACTTACCTCCCCCCCCCCTCTATGTATTCCTACATATATTTTGAATTATAAAGTTGATTAATATTTGATTATATCTGTACTGCAAGAGGACAGGAATTTAAATAAAAATGAAAACTTTACAATTAAAAAGTATCGTGTCAGACAACTTATTATTGTTGTACATACAGTCACGGAATTTGTTCAAAAACATGTTTACAAAAAAAAAAAACAAATAAAAAGGTACTTTAAAATAGTTTTAGATTAAAAGTACCTACTATAAAATACTTAAATTATAATATTTCGGATACAATCTTATAGGCTTTTTACCTACCCTTCTCTTATATTATTATATGGCACAATATCGAATGTCCAAAAATCCATTTTATCATAGTTTTTTAAATAACTATAATTTTACTAATTAATATTTTTCAAAATGCGTATGAGATAATTTAAAAATGTTGTTTTCTATACATTTAAAATAGGTTTTTCAACTCTAAAATCGCTTTAAGAGGTAATTTCGTTTGTTTCTCGTGGACATGTTTTTACTACCTATCTACTGAAATTCATTGGTGTGGAGTTCTCTTAAGTTAAATACAAATGAGTCATAATTTATTATATAACAAAGATTGAAATAAACTAGTTAATAAGTTAATTTAATTTAAGTAAAGCTTTTATACTTATTACTTATGATAGAGTTTTGTTTATAGATACTTACATATCGTACGTGAAAATAATGCTAGGCAACTTTAACCACTTATATTTTACTGGGGAAAAAGAAGATTGAGGATAGGTTGTAGTAATAATAATATAATATTGATAATTTTTATTTTTCAATGGAACAATAGTACTGATGTTGAACCATACCTCCACCGTGACAATTTTTGTCATAGTTTGAACACTATAGTTTGTCTATGAAAAAAAAAAAAAACAATGAACACGCAGTAAACTATATATGTACAATGTACATTATATCCATATAAATAGGTATTATAAAATAAATGGGATGATTTTTTATGAGATGTTTATTTGACATTTATCTGGAAATTACTATTAACGATATAAATAATAGATATTTTATAAACCATATCGTATAACAATTAGACAAATTGAAACGAGTATATGATAACCATTAATCATTAGATATATATCTAAATATTTTACGTTTAATTAAAAAATATTAATATTATTTAGCAAAAGATTTTGTCAACATGAAACATGAAAAGAAAACTAAGTATATTACAATCCTTTTATTCGTAAAATATTTTTAATTGTGTACATATTTTTGTATTTGATATACCTACTCAGAATACACGTAAAATGTATATAAAATTATTTTATTTTATTAGCTTATCTCTACGGCAGTATAATTTATAGTATAATACATAGTACATTACATATGTAGTACATTACAATATAATATATATATATATATATTTTTTTTTTTTGACAAATAAAAAATTAATTCGAAACTCAAAAGAATAATTTATATTATATGAGATATTATTGAAGACAGACATCGTCCACCCAGGAAATTGGGGGAAAAATTGACCCAATATTTTTTTATCACCAAATACAAGCGTATCTAATTAAATAAATTAAAGAAAAAAACTGATTACTAACTCTGCGTCATAAACGTAAATGAAGTATTATGAAGTATTAACACTTTGTAAGTAGGTACTTAATGCCATTGTCTAAAGACACTAAGTCTAATTTTTTTTATATCTGATAATAAATATTATTTTTTTTGTTTTACATCCAATAACACGGTTAGAAATTTTATTTATTTTTTAACTTAGGTACTACAGTATGCCAAAACAGAATATTTGAATAAGATTTAAGACACAATTTCACACATTTCATGTAAAATATCATTGATCTCTATATCTGATTTTTCATTTTCAACAAAAGAATCATAGTCATGGGGAAAAAAAATGTAAAACTTCGTAGAACGTAGAACAAATAGTTTTTGGTGGAAAACCTATACAGTAAGAGTGGCCAACTTAATAATGTTTGATTGATTGATTAAGTAATTATTATATGTTATGAGGGCTGCTATTTATGATCCAAAAACTATTTGATTAATATGTAATAGATAATCATAGTTATGAATGTCAACTACCAGGTCCATAAAACTATGAGCTGATTGACGAATGATAATAAAAATATTGATGCGATTGGTGATGGGTAGCGGAGTGGTTGTATCAAAAATGAAAACCTCGTATAGTAGTGATAAGCAGGAGTCATTCGAGCGGTATTTTACTGATATCGTCTACCGTGTACCGTGCACAATCACCATAGAAGTGTGCTTGTGTATCATTAAATTATACAATATCATAGAATAACCTTAGTTTAATAACCATTTCAATATATTATCAGACAGGGAAAAAGTTAACATCAACCTAACATTTTAATGAATTTTTGAATAATGGAATCTATGTCTTCATAATAACCACAATAATGACTACAATAACCAAACGGAACAAAGTTGAGTAGAATTTAACTTAGTAGTATCCAAGTTTATAATATCGGTAGACACAGTTAATCATGATAGTGTACCAAAAGTTACCTGTTGGTTTAATCAATCAGAGAACTATTTTGTATGAACGGCTGCGTACACGGTGTCAGTAGAATACTGCCTTTACTAAATTTCTAGGCTCTCTAGTGTTTGTTATACTTAATAATATAACCAAAGATATTATAATTATGTGTTATAACTTATAACAGTGTGACTGTATTATAATATCAATTTCATACGACAGAAAATTAGAATTATTCCTTTGATTTTATTAGATATACCATCAACACATCTTGTTGAAAATCAATTATAATTTTATATTAATCAATGATTGGTCCGAATTAAATTAGTGATATGGTTTTTAAATTATTAAGAAATCATATTGACATCACTGGTACATAATAGAAAGCCACGGTTCAAAAATAAAATCGTTGTTTATTTTTCTACACATAAAATCTAAATTCAAATACATAGTTTGATTCTCACAGAGAACTCACTCAGCACAATCCCTATAAAATGTATACTATTATTTTATATATTTAAAGAACCATTAACTATTATGTTATATTATTTAGGTGTATATGCAAGCAAATATATCATAGCTGGTAATAATATAAATATTCTACTTATCCCAAAGTTATCGTTTCATAGATAATAGATTAATACCTATAGTTTTATAGATTTATTTAAGGATATGTTCATACTAAGGACCCACCACTCACTCTCACCCAAGGATAGAGTCAGGAGCAGTCTCATAACAGAATATCCTTTACTAAGTTCCAATGTGTTGCATATCAGTTTTTAAGAATTATTCTCGTTATACCTATAAAAAAAATTGAAAAAAGATCAATAAAACATATAAACTTTGGACCTTATATATTATTTTTACAATCATGTTTTTTTCTTTTAAGTTTGTAAACATTTTTTGGGGTAGAAGTTTTGGTATAAAAAGCTATTTTTTGATAGAAAATTTTATCATAAAAAATTTAATATATATTTATATTTAGAAAAGGTTATTTTTTATTTTCCAAGTAGTTTTTTTAAGTTTAAAGTAAAACTACTTCTTATAATAATATTACACTAAACTTCGCTTAGAATTGGTTTTTGAATGCAATGCTATTTGAATGCATTTACTAAATAGTTAGTAGAAGAATAGGGAATAAAGAAAGGGAAATTGGATTTTATCTGTCTGGTTGGAATTCTAAAATTTATTTGAGCTAATAACTCAGGGGAATCAATCGAACTAGATAAGAACTTGGAAAGGAAGACAAGACTAGCAGAGTGCTAACAAATAGCTAAACTTGATAGGTTCAAAGCTTGGAGGATTGGAGTATAATCGTGTAAAGGATATTATATATGAAGAATAAAGGATGTAAAGCATAGAAACCTGCATTAAAATATCATGTGATCATAAAATATGCATCATAGAGTTAGTTGTCGTAGAAGGGTCCCAAATGTCCAAATAATAGATCTATACTTTATGAGTGGACGTACATAGAAATAGAAGAGGGTTTGAACGAGTACTGAAATCGGCTGTTAGGTTCTGGCGGAAATCGATTTGAATTATTGGGGAGCTAAGACTATATAGGTACACAATTACCAACTAAAATACATTTTCTGGCTACGCTCGATATTAACGTTTCCCAATTTCAATATTGGTGTATGATATATAATTTAATATTACATAATATCATATATTCATATACCACAATTGACAACAGACTTGTAATGAAAATAACTAATAAATCAAATCATAATTTATTAACATGAAAGATAAATAAATTATAGATTACAGATTAGAAAAAAATATTTAGGTAGGTACTAGGTATTTGAAACTTATCAAAATCTAAAAAGTAAAATAACATTGGGCTTTTTTATTGGGTACTTATTTAATATATATTTCAGCTACCTGTTTATTTTTCATTAGGTTTTTCGCCTCCTAAATAGGTTTTATATAGGGAAATATTTCAGGGGCTTGTTCACAGGGGATGAGGGTGTTATATCCTCCCATAGCTTTTTTCCCTATGGATTCACAGTCAAATTTACACTAATGAACTTTTTTTATAGTGATTTCTCAATTTTTGGAAAAATATTCCACCCATTTTAAAATTTTTAGCATGCCACTGAGACATTTTATTTTATTTTAACATTGAAAATACAGTTTTATTGATAACAGATAAGTTATTTAGTCATACTTATTCTTATATATATATATATATATATTTATTATAGTTACTTATCTGTTATACAGGCTGGATAGATCCCGAATTTAGGTTCCCTAAATCAGTGTGGTTTTTCACATCGATAATGGATATGGAATTATTTGTAGATTCGGAATTTACGTGTTCTTCCATACAAATAGATTCATTAATATTTTCATGTTTAATCGACAAAATATGTATGGGTTTGTGTAAACCAAATAATTTTTTTTATTACTAAACGAAATGTTCTTACGTTTATTAGCAAAAGTATCCATGTAAATACATTTAAATATAATAACTTTTTAAATCAGCTTTGAGGGGGCTTGCCAAACTCTTAGGGAGGCTAAGTCTGATGTAAACTATATTACGAAATACTTGTTTAAAATCGTAAATAAGCAAAAAAAAAGTTCATCATTCTTCAAATGATGCCCTTATAGTTGAAACGCCACTCCGACTTTAAAATGTCGCTCTTGGGCAATTGCCTGATAGAGCAGTTCTCTAAATACGACTCTGGGTGGATATGAATCTCATTTAAGGGCAGTGAATAGGGATATTTATGGAATATAGAGCTAATCCGCTTCTTCAAAAGCAATTCTATACTCCTCAAAAAATATTAAAAACAAATATTAGGGGAGGGGGTGATCGCCATGTCTCACACTGAAATCCGCCCGTGCCCGACCCCCTAAATCTCTGGACGAATAAGTATCTCAGGAGGATTCTCAGGGACATTTTGACCTACAGTGATTCATGTAGATCTATGGGGGATATTTTACACCAAAATGTCATCTTACCAAATATAATATAGGTAGGTAGGTACATAATATATGTGTGTTATATCATTATATATTCATTGTGTTATTATAATGTAGGTAGTAGGTACTAAAACTACAGTGGCGGCTCGTATGTTGGGGTGAGGGACGATCGCCCCCCCCCCTCTAAAATTTTAACAAATTACTTATGAACAAGTTAGATATTGATTTAAATATTAACAATTATTTATTGGTATTTACATTGTAATGCATTTTCAAAATATTATTATCGAAAGTAAAATTTGTTTTCCATTGTTATGAAAAAACTATGACTTATGAGGTATAATCGGAGTTTAAAAATATATAGCACGGTTGAAATAGGTGTACCTATTATTCATCTGTGGGGTTGTATTAAACAGCGTTCGGCGCTGGGGCGACGTTGACAATCGCCCGTCATAACTATACGATCAAAACACAAAAACATAGGAGGGGGAATTCGGGAATAATGCGGCCGCCGGAGCAATACGAATAATCGTCCAACATGCATGTGGACTGCGGAACAATACGAAACAGGTGACGTGTATTTACTGTGTTCGTGATGCGTGTACACTGCATATTTCTATATTATTTATTTAACTTTTTCTTTTATTATTGGTGTATATTATATTATTATATTATAGTACTTAGATAAAAATTCAGTATCATATTAACAGAAAACTGAAATAAAACAACTTGGAAGACCTATTTAGTGAAACGAAAGATAGAGGATTAAATTTTAAGTATAAAACGTAAAAGTTTTATTGTTTTGTAATTTTCGTTTTTTGTAAGACGTATTTATATATTTGTTTTTCTATATGGCATTAATTTAGGTTCAATAAGTACTTTTTAAATTAGTACCTACATAATTGTTATTGTATCCTATGATTTTCAAAAATGAATAATTTTTAATCGCCCTCCCACTTTCAAAGCCCACGAGCCGCCACTGTAAAACTGTATATATGTTATTATATATTGTATACCATAAGTATAATTAATAATAATGTATATATCCAGAACACTTCGATAATATTATATACCTACGTATGTCCTTGACAATTTACATTTACTCTTAAGTCTTGAACAGAAAAAGAATGAATCAATTTTCATTTTAATTATAATAATATTATAAACACTTAATATTGGGTACACTTGGATATGCGGGTTATCATCGTATTATATAGAATTTAAATACACTCATAGGAATAAAAGTAGGTATAAAATAACATTCAAGTTTAAGTAGATATTTACAGTAATTGATTTCATTATCATCAACAATAATAATAATAAAATCATTATAATAATAAATACAGTAAGTTGTTATCAGTTCACTTTACACATTATCACCACCGTTTATATAGTGTTATCGTCGAAAGCTCAAGGCAAATAATTGAACATCTTAATCTATGTTATAGTGGTCCCCCCCCAACACGCATGGTTTGAACATTTGCTTCGGCCTCTTTTCAATCGTTTACGCGCCATCGTCAATAATATATAGACAATTTGAAATTAAGTACATGATTAATGATTCCGATTAAGCCGTACATTATCGTACATTATTTATTTATGTTGTTTCCCCTCCACGTTCTTATATATCCCAGCACATTTTTTAAATTTAATATGTGATTATATTACCCATCGTCAAAAGAGCGGAAGGAGAGTTTTTTTTTTTTACAAAGGGTCCATGCATGATTTATCGTTTTTAAAATCAAACATCAATTATCCCTATTTTTTTTTTTTTTATTACACTGTTATCTGAACTCGAATCGCATCGGGTTTTATTGTACAAAAGACAGACAAAACAATGGTTCATAATATATATATATAGGCGTAAGTATTTCGCTTGATTTTTTATAGATGTTATATTTATTTTATATACTCGTATATATATCATATAATATGTAGTGCGTTTATTTAATTTAATTGAAAAACGGTGATGTTTTATTTACAGGACATTTCGAGTAGTATATAAAATAATATATATCTAAACATGTGTTGGATATTATTTATTTTAGTTTAAAAAAATAAAAAAGATGAAATGTTAGGTTATTAAATATTTGATTAGGTTATACGTGGCGGACATCGTGTTTTTTTGGATCTTTTGACGCGGGTAAAAATTATACTACACACTTGTTCATAATTCATGTGGATTTTTTTCTGCCTAAACAAGTGTTAAATAATAGACGCTATATTGGTGGTGCTTCTTTTACCGTCACTGGACCCTTTTTAACACCTGCACAAATATTTAGACACACGCGTTAAACAGCGCCGGGCGGTTGTTTATCCACTGTCCAACCCTTTTTTAGAATATTACGGTATACTCTACGGGTGAGAAACCTAACATATATAAAAAAAAATAAAAAATGAAATAAGTGTATAAGTAAACGTGGGCGGTTCAGCAGAAGCGTAAACATGATTTACGGCCATCACTGTGATATTCGCGGGATGGCACATCGAGGATTAAAATTATAAATTACACTATAACGAGTAGGGTCGAAAAGTTGCGGGAAAAAAAAGAACCGAAAACGAGAAAAACTCTACCGTAATTTATGAAATATACAGTTTTATAATAAATGCTAATTTATTTTTAGCCATCAAGTGTAAAAGATTAAATCACATAATTTTGCGCCGAGTTCATCGAAAGGTCCAAACACATATTTTACGCGTCAACTTACATTATAATCGGTGGTGTATTAATTCCACTGTGTAGTGTGTATATACGCACTGTATATGCGATTCGTCATATTATATTATGGTAAAGTAGGTATCGAAAATTTTATTTTCCTGTGTTCAATATGCTTAACTGATTAACTGAAAATTTTTAAATTGAATGTCTATACACTTATGACATGAATACTATCTAATTTTCAACTAATCACTGCATATTAAACAATTTTGTTTGTGTACTTTAAAAACATTTAAAAGTCAAATAGACGATAACAGCATTTTTAATAATCGTAGTAGGTATAAGTATATAGATTCCTAGCATACAATAATTATCAAACAACACATTTTGCCAACAATATTGATTTATAAATTATTTCATCACTTCAATTAAATACGAATTAAAGACCAAAAAACGTTTAATGTGTTTTTAGTGGGTACTCAATTAACGATGGTCCGCACATACTGGAGCGGTGGCGGTGGCTGTGGCGGTGAAGAATATTTTTGAAATTTTTACTCATTCAAATTGCAGCAGTGGTGGTTGATATTTTTATATAATAGATTTAATAATAATACGATTTTTTATATAAATCAATTATTATATTATATGTATAAAACGATTGGTTTTTGTTATTTAGCTTTTCAAGTAGGTATGTGTTTATATTTTGTTTTATGTAAAATGGATATAGATTTTAAAAATATGATAAAAAGTTTATATGTAAACTAAAGCTAAATATATACACAAAGTCAGGTTTATTTTAAGTCATGTAAGTTTGTAGTCAAAATTCTTGAATTATTTACTATAAGATATAATGTTTGTTTTCAACACTAAATTACACTTAGATATTTAGTTTTTGTTATTAAGCTATTCAAATTTGTGTTTATATTTTGTTTTATATAAAATTTCAATAAGTTTCAAAAATATGAAAAAAGACTTAAATGTAAACTAAAGTTCCTATATATCAAAAGTCATAACTTTGTAGAAGTTTTTTTTCGGTCATGTAAGTTTGAAGTCAAAATTCATTAATTATTTATTTTAAAGACACATGAAGTATGTTTTTATGCAGTTAAAGTTTTTGTTTTAATGTATATATTTTATTTCAATAAAAAAGACAATTTTATACAGTAATGATAGTGTAAATATTTCATTTTATCACACCCTAGCACTATGTGTCATTCCCTAGTATATGAATTTTTTCAAATCAATGTATTCAAAAATTAAGACTTTAAGTGTGTACCTGATTCATGAGATCATCAAAGAGAATTTTATGAAGGTAATAATAGTATACAATAACTAATAAGTTTAAGAACACAACTTAAATTTTCGAAAAAGTTTGATGACTAAATAACACCGAATTTGGAGAATGACCCATATAGGTTCCTATGTAATATATAGGTAAAAAATGTTAAAAGTCTATAGAAATATGAAAATCATAATATTATGTCTTTAGGTACCTCTTCGAATATGAAATACAACTATATAATGTTTTACACAAATTTCCAATGAATATGGTGAAAATAGTATATAAATACAGATAGTAAATGATATAGTAAATTACTGTGCATTTTTGAAGTGTTGGGTAAACAGCTAGTTTATCTAGATACCTATAGGTACTATTAGTCGATATGTTATTAAATATATATCTTTTATATATATTTTTTTTATCAAATTTACTTATGACATTCATTTGTGTTTTAATTGCGAATACTAATGATTAATATAAATATTATTAAATTATATGAATTCTAATAAATTAATTTATTATAAAATAGAATAATGTATTTATGCATATATATATATATATATATATATATAATATATTATATGCTGTTATATTGAGCTGTTGAGTATGGATAGAAAATGTTAAAGACAATAATTAATAGTTATTGGAATAATAATAATAATTATATGGAAAATAAGATTTTTTTATATACTAAAAACGTTAAAAAAAAAAAATTTTAAATGCCACTTTTTTTTTTTATTAACACTGTATTATAATATTAAATCAATTCGAAAAATACAATTTAAGAAGACGTCATACACCCAATTTTTAAACGGTTTTGTATAGGCAATTTTTATGAAATTTTTAGAAAAATTAAAATCCAACAATTTGAATATATTTAAATATATTTTTTAATTAATTTAAAAATAGAAATATCTTGTGTCAATACCATTTTTTATTGTCGTGTGATTGCGATATTTGTTAAAAAAAACATGCCTACACAAAATTACAATTACTCGTTTCCTCGTAGTTTAAAAGCAAAAACACCTATTATAAAATCAAAAGTTGACAACATTTTCGAGGGAATGTCATATCGTTTTTTCAATAAACTAAATATTATTATAATATACATTAAACAATATTTAGAGTTACATACTACTGGTATTATATGTTGTGCAGTTGGAACCTAAGAAAATTCTTAGATTTTATTAATGATAGGTTTCACATGCATGTATGTAGGAGAAAAAAAAATATATATAATTTTCTTAATTATAATTCATTATTACAATTTTATTATAATTACTATTTATTTGGTAAAATACTAAAATAAGATTTTTAAATTAACCTTTTTGTTTGGGAGTTTTTAACTAATTTTTAATAAAATCGAATAAAACAAATAAATTATATAGTATTATAAGAGTTTATTGTATAATATGTATGGATTTTATTTTTAGATTCTGAGCGTAGCGAGGGAGCTATAGTGGTTTTATGATGTTTATTTTTTATTTTTTTTTCTCTGTTAACAAATTTACTACCAGAATGAGTGAGTGCTCTGATCTTTATATGCTTACATGGTTTCCTGTAGCAAATCTCATCTAGTTGGTACTTTAAAGAGGTCATTTTTCAATTTTTTCAATAGTTTTTTAATGCGTAAGGAAAAACTACCAAGAATTGATGAAAAAACGGCAAATATACGATTTCGTCAAATCAAGATTTTTCATTTCTTCGTAATTTCGTAAGATCATATTTATTTCTACATTTGATCTTTGATGTAATGTTAAACATAAGTACGTACTGAGTATATAATTAATATTAAGAGTTATGAATACTACACCGAAGCTACGCTCAGAATCGTTTTATTGAATGCAATGATTTATCATTGCTTTCAAATGTAATACATCCACCAAGAGTATCCTGTCCAGTAACGAAGTGCATCCACCCCTACTGACACCCAACGAGCGAAGTGTACATTTTTTTATTAATGTATACCTATTACAACTTTTTATTTACAGGTTATGAAAATGTCTTATAGTTGTATCGGTACTACTAAATTTATGTGCTAAAAATACCACTATGGTATGACTTTTTTATAACTAAAAGGGTTTTGGTCGTTTTCGATTAATTTAGAAATTTGTATACATTTTTAAATAGTATTTGATTGATATCTATATTATATTCGATGATTCCAGATTCGTTACTACTGCTATTTATAAATAGTAAACTAGTTAAGAAGTATGGTAGAATGACTCAATGACTGCACACTTTATATGTGTTTTAAGAATTTGAGACAATAAGTTATGTACCTACATAACTTATACCGTTAATTTTAATAAAGTTTATCTATATACTATGTTGATATTCACTTTTCTAAAAAATTTTAAAATTTAAAATAATTGCTAAAACCAGATTAAATTTACAAGAAATGTATGGGTAAAATAGAAAACGATTTATGCAATTTCTACATGAATTGGCTTAAATGGACACGAAAGGAGCTTGTAGGCGAAAATTTCGAGGTAGATAAAATTAGCAGATAATAAAATACACCATATTGGTATAACAGCTGTATTATAAATGGATCATTGAGGAAGACTAACATAAAATAAAAATAATGGTAATAAATAAATAAATCCCTCCTAATAATTTTTAATGGGATTAAAAAAAACCCAAAAAGGTTATCCAAAAAATAAAATCCGGTAAATATTATACTCGGTACAAAATGTTTTAAAAAAAATATTCATTAACCATTTAATCGCTAGAGCAATTTTTCATAAGTGTTCTTGCCATGCTGAATTTATTTATTATTTAGTTACTTATAAGTTAATTTCCATATTCTAAAACTGAATTTAATTTAATTTTTATGTTTTGATAATATTTTACTAATATATTTAAGTTTTTCCAAAGTAAGGTCAATGGATCCGAAAATTGTGACAAATATCACATTTATTTAAGCAAAATATATTTGGATAAAATATAAATATGAACAAAATATATCGATAAACACGTTCAACAGAGTTCTGCTCCTTCAATGTTATTAAAAATTGTTTATTATATTTACTATTTATCTATTTTAGATTCTGAGCGTAGCGAGGGAGCTAGTGGTTTTACAATGATGTTTATTTTTTTTTTTTTTTTAAGTCCACGCGCAGGCTGCGCATCTCCATAGTAACTTTGCACCTATGAAATCGATGCATTTCCAGCTATATTTTATTTAAAAAGGCGGGAATATTATAATATATAACTACAGTAATTTTGTGATTACCACATTTATAATTGTCAGGTATTATATTGATCATAATATACACAGGTATAATATATTGTTTATACTTATTCAGAATATTTTTGGAAGTTTATAACTTGTATAAAGTGTGCTAATTGCTAAATATAAACTAGACTAATTTCGGATAG
>JAIPRL010011064.1:0-14231 GCA_025469235.1 Pemphigus obesinymphae
TTTTCTCTCTCTTTTTTCCTTCTGTTTAAATATCTAATACCTAAATCGGTGCTGTATAATATTTTGTAAAACTTTAATAACTGTACTCATTACCCCTTTGGGGTGTTAAAAACTTTAAATAAATAAATAAATAAAAAAAATATTTGTTGTAAAGCTTTAAAACTTCTCGGTTTTATAAATCGTGTATCAGGTGAACTAAAACTAGTCACTTCATTTAAGGTTTTTTTTTGTTCCTTAGTTCGTTCTGTTCTTGATATAGCTCTATCCTTTGGGACACTCCATTTCTACTAGAAACATGGTGAAAAAAGTCTAAAGAAAATTCCTACGACATGCTGCACATTTACGTCATATATTATTCTATTCCCCTCATGATTATTCTCTTGTCCAACGTATTATTTCCTTAGAAAGTCTTGCTGACCGCAGACACTTAGCTAACAGCAAATTTCTAATTAATATTGTCTCTTCTAAAATCGATTGTTCCAAATTATTATCCCGTGTCTTGGCCGTCGTACTCGTTCCTCTGTCCCCTTCAATGTACTATTTTCTTAACTCTCCCATTATTCGTCTTATGTGGATTGCAAATACTTACCCCCTTATATTCTTTCATATTAGACTGTTAAGTTTTTATTAATTATTAATTTTATACCTTTTATTCTATAAATTTACCTTATAATACTTTATTAATATTTGTTGTCTGTATTTTACCTGTTGTATTGGGCTCATCCCTTAATATAAATTAAAAATAAAGTATATGTATGGGAAATTGCATTTTTCTCTCCCCCTGTTCATTATATTATTTATTATTTATACATTTATCAGGTACATATTGTTTTATTGAAAAACTAATACGTTTAAACAATGATGTGATCGGTTAAATGTATATATATAAGCAAATATATAGGTATACACTTATATTTAATCATCTATTATTTAGTTTATGTATATTCTTTTAAAAATATAATTGACATTTTTGACCTAGAACTCCTTAAAAAATTCGAGTGTGTGGCATTTTATAGAATTCTATTTAATATGATCCAATATTCAATATGATTTGGTCCATTTTACTGAAATGATTATATTCGAAAATATAAAGTAACATAATAAAACATTATTTTTTGTTCTAAATAATGGCATAATACTACTTAGGTTAAAACAGCCCGGTTTTTTACAATTGAACTGCGAATTGCCTTGGTCATAATTAGAGTGGTTGATCGTTACCAATATCTCTTTACTATCAAAAAATATCTACACACAATATAATATATTTACAATATATTTATATTTTAAGTTTACAAAAATGGGCGGGGATTCGCCGGTAGGTGATACAAATATTGGTCCCAAGAGCCCCACGTCCAGGAGGGACGCTCCCTGAAACTCTACTTGTAAGAAGCGGGTTGCCCAAGCCTATCGTCCAGGTCGGGATATCTTCCGACAGGAGTCGGAGAGTACATGATCTTCAAGAGGGGATTTCGGTTGGGGTTTCCCGTGGTCGGGCGCCGCCGACGTGGGTGGTCGACTCCTGTTAGGCTTGGATCGACGACGGTTCATCGCTTCTGTGTGACTTGATTTGGTCCGGTCACTGATGTTATCGATGACGTCCCTTGGTCGGTAGTCGTCTAACGCTGAAGATACGGGCGTGTGGCCCACTAGCCATTAACCTCCGCAGTAGTTGGATCCATTATGGTAGGTGTCCGGGCCGCCCGACTTCGGTGAACGGGAGTTGATGATGTCCGGGGAGCTCGTCTCTGACCGTTGTCAATAGTTGATCCTTCACTCCTTGGTCGGTGATTCTTGCTTTGACGTCGGTAGTAAATCAGGAAGGGAGAGTTGACAAAACTTTTAAGAAGTAGCGGTCAGAGTGATTTGGGTAGGTATAACTTATAAGAAGCTTAGGAGGGATCTGACATAACTTGTATTAAGTAGTGATCAGGGGGAGAGTAAGGTAAGTAAAGGGTTCGAGCCCGAGTGACTGTTTGATTTACAAATTTGTCACTCACTATTTAAGTAAATTTCCGATCTCGATTCTCCTATAACCTGTTCAGTTGGGTCGAATCTACTGTTTCTGTTTTTCTTTATGCATGTTCTCGATCCCTTTGGTCCTAAATGGATTATATGATGTAGTCTGGAGATTTTATTGGCCTTTTTTTTTTTTTTTTTATCCATTTCCGTCGTTCCTCGACGTCTACTAACCCTTTTTATCGTTTTCCAAAGTTGGATAGTTTAGTCGATTCGGATAATAACACGCTCTGTTGTCGTGTTTACGTCGATGTTCTTCGATATTCCTTCATTGACCGTCCAATTTCGCCAATAGATCGCGCCACCGGTATTCCGCGGATCGATTTGTTCATCGATTGATTTCGCTGTACTCTGAGTTTAGCGGTTCTCTGTGTTCGCCTGAACGAATCGCTATTATTATTGTTGCTTTTATTATTACAACCATTGATTATAATAATAATATAATGTAAAATCGATGTTACAATGTATTGTTATACTTATCGATTTCGGGTTTTTCCAAGGTATATAAATATAAATATTTTTTTGCCTGTAATTTAGTTATGGCTTATGAAGGTAAGTAATTTTTCTGAAATAATTTAATTTTAATCGAATATACAATTATTATTAAAATTACAAAAATAAATATCTAATTATACTATATGTTATTATTATTTATATGTTAGTGAACTCTATAAAATGACTGTTAAAGGGCAAAATTTTTTTAAGAATATTATTACGTACCTATACTTATAGTTATGTAATAATACTTTATTAATTAATTATTTATTGTGATATTTTAATTCAAGGAAAATGCATTTCAATATGAAGCATGATGATAATTAATATACAATCATCATCTGATTATGTTTATTTTTATTTATTATTGAGTGATAATAAAGATCTATACCATAGTTTTATGAAATACAAAATATCAATAATGTTTATGCCTATTATAGAGTTAATTTCCATTCCGTGGTCTTTGTAAAAATTGTCGATATTATATTTAAATATACTTGATAATATTATATAATTAAATATACCTAAAATATCCCTAATTTAAATAAAAATTATACAAATACAACAAAGGCTGTGATATTTGAGTATTTTAAATTTGAGAAGGGTGTGACAAAATCTGTACTAAACATTTTAATATTATATACTTTTTACTATAATTTACTAATTTTTTTTTTGTTTTTTTTTTATATTTCTTCTTGTTTGAAATAAATTTTAATTTAATAAAATAAAATGAAAATATTCCGTTGAATGGCTCGAGCTAAATATATTTATATACAGACAATAGATAGTACATCGATTACGGTTATTATTTATACAAGTATTCTATATAAATTATTGTATTCAATTTATATTAATTATGCATGTATTATGTATAAAAATAACACATTTATTCAATTTTTAATTTAATTATGTATACACAGACTTATGTATGGGTAAGTAAATTTTAATTTTATAATATTAATTAATTTAGAAATTCATAAATTAGGTACTAATACAGTAACTTACAAAATTATTATTAACAGCAGAATTAACAAGAGATGGATTTAATACTTTTTTCGAATATAGTAAGTGCATTATTATAAATATACTTTAATGTATTATCTACCTATACATTTATTATATTGTACAACTTATAAATTGTTTACGAAATTTGATAATAATATGAAGTTGGCACATCCACCACTCACAAATAGGATTAATTATACACCAATATTTTGCAAGTAATTTTTTGAAATGCAAATCTATTGTTTTTTCTTAAAATCCAAAAACAAAAATTGAGCCAATTTTAAGTAGTCTACCCATGTTCTGCAAAAACTTCGAATTTGGTTCTAAACGATAGTTTTAAATTTGCAAGTCATCACGGAAGTCACTATGAGGTTCTGAAATTGTAAAGTTAGCCAACCTATAGGGAACTTGAAAAGTTTTAAGAAGAAACCATGTACTTGCAGATTCCAAAAATAGAATTACATAATTTTACAAATGACCTGCAAAATATTAGCACTTGATTCATAATATTTGCAAGTGGTGGGTGGGCTAACTTTACAGACGTGTTTAATCACATTCATATTTTTTTTTGAAAATGTTAATATGAAATTGTTATTTCTTACATAAATTCCACAATAATAAAAATATCTCAAGGGAACCAAATGTGCGCGGAACAAAATATCACGTTACCTAATTTGCTATTATACCAAAAATGGGCTAAAAATTGAATAGTTCAAAAATAGTGATTTCTATAAGAAATATGAACTACCTATTTAATATTTTTTTTTATTTTAATTTAATTATTTTAGAAATATATTAATATTTATAATATTAAACAGTAAACTTATATTGAAGTTAAATTAATAATACAATCAAAATGGGCCGAACATTAAGTTTCACACAATAAATTGGAAAATATTTAAAATTTTAAAAAAACATTTTTTTTTTCTAAAGTTAGTAAAATTGTTCCAAATTTTCAATAAAATACGGGCTCGTAGCAGTAATTATAAAATAAGAGTGTAAGTATAACTTCAAATGTACGAGTACACTCAATGATAAGAATCGGATTGTACCATATATATATACAGTAAAGAAATACACAAATAGATTATTATTGAAAATATTATTATAAAAATTATAATTTTTTGGAATGACTAGTTTCTCCCATTTTTATTATGTTATTATTCCAAAAGTAAATATTGTTTTAAAATTCAGATTATGTTAAAATATTTAGCCAGAAAAAAATAAACTAATTGTAAGGATATAAAAGTTCATTTTTAAAAAGTATATCGTAAGAAGTACAATTTATTTTACCTTGTTCAAAATGAACATCATAAAAATACACATTTTGGTAATAAAAATGAATAATTCGCTTGGATACTATATTACATTTGTTCCAAATATGTTATATGCTTTTCCCAATAATTCATCTAATGAGGGTGGGATGTTCAAATTATATATTTATTATATTTGGTTTATTTGATGGTATTATTTGAAAAATATCTTTGTTCATAATTTCACCAGTATGTACTACTACTATACGAAGTAACATATATTGATAGATTTATTGATAAAATTAATCGAAAATTTATCGATAATAACATTGTGTTATAATCATAATAATATTAAAGTAATCATTTTTAAGGTGAAAATTTATGTTAATTATAATTTAAAAAATGAAGATACTTTACAAAAAAATAATATACATTTTAGTATAATAAAACACAATTTTAAATGTACATATTTTGTAATACTTTTTTTTTTTATGATTATATTTGAATTAATTTTTCAATGTAAACATAATATTTTCTTCTTTATTTATAAATACTGAGTTTGATGTCAGCAGATAACCTATAGTTACAATAGATTATTACAAAACGTAATATTTTATTCAAAATATTATATAACTTGTATTAATTTTTTAGCGTCAGTAAATATAAACCGTGCAAGTAACCTGACAAGTAATTTATTTATAAAGAATTTCTACTAAATATTATATATGTATATATAATATATATTATTTATATAACGTCCAAACTAAAACTAAAAAAAAATTTCATAAGTAGCATTTTTTTTAATATTGGCGAAATCAGTAGATCTTTAGATAACGACACACAATCTTTTAGAATAAAGTATAGAGGTAAATCTAACTGTAAATTACATATTTGATACTTTTATGGAAAAATATACTAGAGTACAGCCTAATAAACGACTCACTGATCAGAAAGTATGAAGTATGGTAAAGGATGAAATGTAAGAAAATTAACTAGGCCGTTTAATTTGTGAGAGAACGTATTATCAGGGATGTGACAAAAAGGACTCTGGGGAGTAACATACCACTAAGATCTCAAAGACTGAGATGGACAGATAGAGTTTAAAAATATATCAATATGCTATTATTTAATAATGGAGAAGAGATGGCTGTATATAATAAATCACAATTGATATATCGCATATATATATAGCCACAACAATAGAATTTAAAAAATAATAAAACATTTTTGTAAAAACTACCTCTGTAAATCACAGTTAAGAAGTAGAACAAATAATATTAATTATAATTAAACCGCTCTATGATATATTGAGATTAAAATTTACCTATTTACTGAAGACTTCATCTCATGCTTTTATTGAGAGATCAACAATTTAATAAGATATGGAATACGGATGTTTGTTTGTAAAATTAATAATTAATAGATGTAAGTACCTATTTTTCTATGTAAGAATCACGCTTTTTGTACTGAGAGAGAAAATTAGTATTTTTAAAGAGTTTATCCATTATTTTCTAAATGATAAACGTATAGTCTATAGCAGTTCCTCAGATTTTTCGGAATCGCGTATAACAATTGAGTTTATGTATAATTTGAATGGATTCTAGGTACCAGTAAGGAAAATACTCTTTGTAGAACGTTCTCGCTATGTATTTCTCAACTGTTTCTGTAATAAGGCCAATAAACCATTTATAGTAGATAAATTCTGGTAGAATCCAACTGTTATAATTATGTAATGAGCGATTAAAATTTTCCAGTAAGATTATCTGAAGTTGCATTTTGGTCTTATATTATGAGGGTATTATTGAGATATTTAATTCTATAGATATATAATTTTCGTAATGATTAATTGTCATTGTCAGACTTCTTTGTAATAAAGCACAGGTCGAGGTATAATCCACTTTCTACGTCCCTAAATGAAATGTGTCTTTCTATTTAGAATATAAATTATAGTGCATGTTAATATTGAAGCACTTCTTGTAAATAAAGAATAAAAAATCAATATTCTATATGTATATTCTGTATCTACGTATAGTCCAATATATAGCGGTGTCAATTACATATTTTTTATTTAAGTTAGGATTAAATATATACTTAATAATAATAATATTGTTATTTACATATTTTTAGTTGAGTTACAAACAGGTAAGTGCTACCATCTATATCCATTAATATTATTTAAATTAATTTTTTTCTTAAGCTATAGTCATTACCGTTGTAAAAACTAGACATTTTATTAGTATTAAAAAAAATAATATTCATGTGGTAAATAAAAGACTATTATTCGCAGTTATTTTTTATTTCCTACTATTTTTTAAACCTTGCATCAGCTATGTTATTCGTGCAACATATTTTATATTTAAAGAATTCTGTAGTTATTTGGTCTCATCAACTTGCTGGTAAATTTTTGTTAAAACATTTGATCAAGTTAATCAAATCTGAAAATTGAATTATGAGCAATGGTTATCTGGCGTCTTGCCGTATGATAATCCTTCATTACTCTTTGTATAATTTAACAGCTAAATCCCATGCTCTTTTAGCATTTTCTTAAACTTACACATTCATTTAATATCATTCCTTAAAACTGAGAATTACAAACAGCCTTTATTACAATTAAATCCACTTATGTGTTTCTAAAACTTCCCACATTCACTATTAATATAAAAAGTGATTATTTCACTCTCAAATTTTAAATTAATATTGTTATAAAACTGTGAGTTTTGAATCATTCCGGAATTTCTAAAATAAGGTGTCAGATCGATATACAGTGTAACACTCGTTATCTCTTCTTACGTCAGGTTAGCTTGTATTTTCTCTTACTTTCTTATATTCGACTAATACTTATATTTTTACAAAGATGAGACACTAACATACGTTTAACTAAATTTATTTCAATGTACACATATTTATAAATATATATATTTAAATATCTTATAACAATATTTAGTATAATATTCGGCATCTATAAAAATATAGCTCGTAGGTACAAAAATGAAAACGTTCTATCATAAAAAGATACACTATGACGAAATATATCATTAAAACAATATCAGCTGCTAAATTCATTATGTGATCTCTAACCTCTCACTACGGGTTTATGTCCCAATCAATTTTTCTTTCTTTATTAAATAAAATCTCTTTGAAAACCATAAGACAAAATTTAACTTGGCTTTTTTTTATTAACCTGGTATATAATAAACACATTACAAATAACAAATACAAATTCAAAACTCCTCTTTTTAAATAAAAATAAAGCGCAATTTTAATGAGGCATAAATAATATGTATATTATGCATATACATATTGTATTTTCACATTTATAACAAATAAAAAAAAATATATCGATAAATTCAAAAATGACTTTATAATGTGTATTGTGTATATTAATTAAACAATACGATAAATCTGAAAAGAAATCACTTGGCACAAATATGGTCAAAATATTCAAATGCCTACAATTTTAAATTTTCCGCAAACGCTATTTTTAAAATTAAAAATTAATTTTATCATTTAATGGAATTACGTTTATATTTGTATAAGTATGTATACGTACTATTAGAAAGGATTAAAATAGTTGAAATAGATACTTAATTCCCCCAAAGTCTTTGAAATACCTACATAATTGTAGTATGGGATAACTCCGCTGAAAAATATCATTGCACACATTAAATTGCTATACTCTATATTTACCATAACATTTTATATTTTATGAATATGTAAATATTTCAATATTTATTATAATGTATTATTTATTATATTTTAGCTCATGGGTTTGCCTACCGAAAGCAGACAATAGATCATAACAGTATGTTTCATAATATTTTTTTTTATTTAAAATAAATAAATAAATACGTTGATATTTTGAGAATAAATTATATCATACAATGTAATTCCTTTTTTGTTACTCTTACCATATCCTAGCACATGTTAATATACATATTTAAATTTTAATAAAATTATAATTAACATTTATATGAATAACATATTACATTTCAATCCTATGTTCGTTATATAAAAAAAAAATCGAGATACAATCTTTCAGTTCTCGGACAAGATAATAAAACATTATTATTTTTAATTTGAAAAACAAAAATAATTCACTGAGTTTGAAAGGAGATTCTGAAAGAAATACTGCACAATTTAAAATAAATTAAAATTAAAGCATTTTCAAAATATTTTTTAATATTAATTAACTTATATATTTCAATTAGTCATTAACTTTTAAACTAACAATAGCTTCAGGGTAATTCAATAAATTATTAATTATAAATATAAATATTAAAAATAAATTACGACTGAATACTAAAAAATACTGCTGCGAGTTTCGCAATTTATGTACACTACCTATACATTTTAAATAAAATAGTAACAGTATGCATTCGTGGTTAATTTACCGATTTCAATTTGCAACCAGTTACTTAATCAATACTTACAATTTAAGTACGCTGGTTCAGTTAGATGAAAATTGCTATGAGTGTCGAATGATAATTTATATTAATAAACATGTATAATGTAATACCACAGAACATTACAGAATTGATACAGGCTAGAAAATATAGTACTATATATGATGGTATAATTGATTACCTACTGGCTGTGAAGTGGAGTACCGCACATGATCATATGAACGGTTTACAGTTACGATCTAATAATACTAATCTATTCTTTATTTTATATATATAAAATAAATTACACCGTATGCATGAGTATAGAGCATCTACATTAAGGAAATATTTTAAAAACGTTATAATATCATTATCTTATTGTGATTGAAGCACAGTAACAACCTAAAAATTACGGGCGTAAAACCATTTTATTAGCACAGAACACATTTATTGTGCGATAATAATAATAAATTCATATCATATCAAAGTACAGATTCTTACTACAAATTTTGTGATTCTGAGTTATTAAAGCACATATTATATGTCAATTTGTGGCCGTGTGGAAATATAATATGACATAGCATTTATGTATGTGTTTAGTAAAATATGGATTTACATTCCTATTTTCAATCCCCAAAGCCTCAAATCCATTCGACCTACTAAATGCTGTGCTATTGTCTTTATAGGTATCTACGTCAATGATCGTATGAGGGGTGATACGGTAACTCCTTACGCTGATCCCCGTGAAAGTCACAAGATGGTAACAGATCGGGTTTGAATGCTTTATCCTTCTCATTTCCGGCGAAGTCTCAAATTATCTAGCTTCGCTTACTATTCAGACTATAGATAGTAAATGGTGGTTTTACCTATTGACTGATTAAAGAGGAATCTCTGAAACCCTAATCGGGCAGGCAAGATAACCGATAAACCTCACTATGTAGCTGAGCCATGCACCGTAGCAGGAGTACAACACGATCTTCAATATTCTTTGTATCCTTCAATCATGTCTCGGTGGCCTTGAACGTACATGTATCTAGTAAACCAAGGATCTAGGTGAACGTCACCCACAAAAAGAGCATACCGCCTTCCAGAAATTAGCTTAATTGGAAATAAGGGGATGCTGAGTGCAATGAAAGCAACTGGCACGTTATCAGAATTAATGCCAAATATAGAAGGTTTGTCCCAACGGAACCGAGTCTTGCCGTTCTTAGCCGTGAGTCACAGCAAACTATTATATGCATCTTCCGTGTGGACGATGGACGGAGTAAAAAAGAAAAGGAAAAGGCGTACTTTGAACAAGGCTCAGGGAATTTATAACCACACGATACACAACAAACATAAACAAAAAAAAGTGCGGAATTCAAATTCAAGATAACGGGCAGTTACTGTAAGCTCTTTCACGATGGCTGGACGTTTGACCGAGGAGCCATAAACCATAGCCATTAACACATTCTTAAGGTTCGTAATAACTGTCGAGAAACTTAAAAAAAAAAAAAACAACTAAACTACTACCGAGATGTTGTCATGGAGGAACATCGGCCACGGTCATTCCCAAACATGAAAGAAGGGGGCACTTCCATCGGATCTAATCATTTTAAAACCAAAATATAGTGGCAAATTCTATCCATAGGTTCAAATAATACCAATATTGTTTTATAATGAATCATATTCTTTATTTTATTATCGAAACACCAGTCATAAATTATATTACTTTTCCAATATCAGTGGAGTGTATAAGCACTTGTAAAAAAATTTAAAAGTCATCAAAATCGTATCTTTAATAATGATCATTATTTTTTTTCTTATTAGGATTTTTGTTCCCATTGAGTTTTTGCAAGTGGATTCACGGTAAATATATTATATTAAATTATAATATTTCAATAAGATATATGATAAAAATATTAATTCTTTCTGATAATAACAACTGTTATTGCCGCCTATTAATTGTTTATAATTATATTTTAATATATTAATAATATGTATGTAAATACATATTGTAATGTACCTACCAATAAAATGCTTACGAATAAATATACACAAATAAACAGAAAATGCATTGCTTGGGTAAAAACTCTACAATATCCAAATTAAACATATATCTGTAAATATATATGATATATTGCCCGATAACCATAAATATAAAATATACCTTACCACGCTGTAGTTATACTAAATTACTAAACCTCTAAAACTTCAGGGGGTGTAAAGGGTTTACATATCAAAAATATCATACTAATTTAAATTAAATAAATACTCTTTAAATCAAATATTATTATTCAACTTTGATCTAATGTCTCCACATAATAAAATAGAGGCAACAAAATTAAGGCAGTTATGTTAAAGAAATTGTGTTTTGAGGGGCGCTCAAGTATTAAGTAAGCATCTAGGGGAGGAGAAATCTGTTGTATGCTTACATTTGCTGACAAGGGTGATGGGGGGAGTTAGAACCATGCTGACGTCGCAATAATAAAAAATCTAAATATGTACTTATTTTTATCAAAATATGTAACAACATTTTTCATCTATTTTTAATTGATTTATATAAAATTCGGAATTTTATTTTTCACTATTAAATAGAGGAGAGTCGTCGAATATATGCTGATGTAATAAAGTAGGGTAGCCTGACATTTGATAACAATTGTTGACGGGGGAAGAGGGGGTCTAAAAAGGCTAAAAATCTGGTGACGTAATACTTCAATGCTCCCTTTATTATACACAAATATATTAATAAGTATATAAGTTATATCTGTATAATGCATAATGCTGGAAATTAAATTATTCTAATTGATATACACCTAAATACCTATACAAATTTATATTAGACAAATCGTCGACGAAAAAAAAAAATTGTACATGTTGTCCCTCGATTTATAATCTAAAAACCCAGCCAACAGTAAAGTAGTAAAGTAGATCTTGTAGTCTCACTTCATCGAATTCCAATTCATCTACAAATAAACCGATTTTTTATGGATTGAGAAAAAGTCCTGATTCGTTGGAAAATTCAGATTTATAGATAATAGGACATATGTTCGCTCTATTAATTTATGAACCATTTTAGTAAAATATAAGGGATGGTCCCCCATGTCAAAAAAAATTGTTCATATTGTGTACATATGCAATATTTTGACATCAATAAACTCAATACTAAATCAGAAATATGTAGAATAAAACATTGTATAATAATATAAGGTGTTTCTCCTAATCTTATATAATTTTACGTGGTATTTTTTAAATATTATCTACTACCTAATACCTAGATTCTAGGTGCTATAATTTACCACATCTATCTCGAGTTATAATTAGAATATAAAGAAGTAATTTCTCTTTAAACTGCACGTAAAATTTAATTATCTACTATTCAATTTTATATTACACTAGTGGTATTTGAATACATTATTATATTAAAAATAAATATTTAAATATCTATGGATATAAAAGGAACGGATATATGGATTGATCCTAATCAACTCAAACAATTCAAATCGTATGAGAACTGTGTGAAATTATAACATTTGAATTATTTTACTAAAATAATATTAATAAAATATAATTAACTTAAATGTAATAATGTAAATATAATATATATAATGTATTATACTTATATATACACATTGTTTTTGTGGATGCTAATGTAGATAAAGATAATAATGAACATATTGATCAAAAAAGTAAATTATTTTTCTTAATTAAGTTATGTTTAATTGTATATAAAATTATAAATAAATTCGTAATGTTTTATATCACGTGTTATACTAGAAAAAAAAATACATATTGATAGCGTAGGGGTGAAGTTACCTTTAGTAGAAAAAAGAATTATTCGTTTCGTACATCTGTTGTCGTTTATTTTACAAGTATTTGAAATATATTACAATAATAATGTGTAAGTACAATTTTTTTTTTTTACGTATATAAGTTACCATATACTGTGGGTTTACAATAATTTTGACCAGTATAGTAGCCAGAAATAAATTCCCTTCAATTATGACCAGAAATATTTCATTAGGAATTTATATTCTTTCATTTACAATTCTACATGCACACATTAGAAGTTTTATTTTTTAACCACGTTAATAAAGTTACAATTTTTTCCCATCTTAATTTTAGACATAACAATGTGAAATTATTTTGACTAATTTTAAAGGTAGAACATGATAGTATAGTGGCTGCCATTTACGAAAACGCGTCTACAGATAATTGATTTTCTAGGTATTAATTATATAAAAAATAAATATTTAAATATCTGTGGATTAGTTAATTCACATTTTTTTTTAATTCAAAATTTAAATTGTTTAGATATAAAACCTTCAAATATGCGATTATTGTGGTCTTATTTTAATTATGTTATATGTACTTATTTTTTTTTTTATAATCTCGATCGTTTTACTGAAATAATATACAACGAATTTAAAAAACTTCATACTAAAACTTAATATCATATTATTGTTTTAAATAGTAATATTTATATTATATACTATAATTATAACTATGTATTTTGTTAATTTCAATCTAGTAATTATAATAGAGTTCTTAAATAGTAAGTGATTTTTCCCAAATAATGTAATTTTAATTAAATATAAAATTATAAATATATTGTATTAATTTCCATTCCGAGTATATAAGATGAAAATTTTTGCTAATATATATTTAACGTTTTGTGTTTTGGAAGTTTTGATGATATTTTGAATTAGCTTATTCTATTCACTCATTCGTCTAATATAAAAAGATAAATACTGTTCTCTGATTTAACACAATTGAATCAGAGTAAAAATATTGTATAAAGAAAAATGGCGGAAATATGCATTATCGTATTGCGATTAATATTACCTAAAACAAATTTTTATCATAATTAAAAAAAAATAGCTTTAAAAATGTTCCTTGAATAAAAAAATGCACTTGTAGAATGTTTCTGTCGAGTTATATTTATATACCTGAAATATATAAATACTAATTAGTAAAACCACCAGGTATCTATCTACCTAATTAAAATGCATTAATTATAATTTTGTTCCTACCTTCAAAAGTGTTATATTGGACCACTAAACTTTTTTTGATGTTTTCAAAATTGAAAGACCGCCGATTA
>JAIPRL010011065.1:0-14230 GCA_025469235.1 Pemphigus obesinymphae
AGTAAACTTATTTATGCGTTTGGACATCTTAAATTTCTAAATCAAACCACTGGAAGTACTCAAATTTTTGTCAGGCGTATAAGACTTTTAGGCTGAAATATCGTGATTATATAACAATAAAAAGTATACGGGTACGGAACTATTTTTAAATTAATTTTAATATGTATAAAATTATTTCTAAATCTATATTTTTATTTTTCCTAAAATTTCTTAAAAATTGCCCATACGAACCGCCTTAAAATATGACCACAGAAAGCATGTAATGCGTGAAGTATACGAGAAACTTAAACATGTGTTAATTTTTTTTTAATTATTCATATCGAAAACAAGTTTTATTGTGTATTTATAACAATGTAAGTTAATATAATGTATTATAATTGTATAATATTATATATGTAATATTATTATTAATGTATATTATTTCTATGAATAAAAGGCAAAGAAATAATTAATAAACTATGTCTATATAACATATTTTGTTTTTTTTTAATTTAGTGGGGGCACGTCCCCTCCCCCTGTTGAAAACAACGTTGATCTTATAAAACCGTCTCTGTTTTCTTCTCCACATACTTTTGTAGAAGACTCAACCAGCTTTACCATTCTTCCCACATTTTGAGTGTGACATGGAAAGTTAATAAATTCGAACTTTGGTATAATTTTTGTATTTAGAATATCTTCGAGGCTCTCAGTAGAAATATTTTCCATCATTGGTTGAGGTAAAAGTTTGCTGTTTGCCCAATCAATGAGTTCAGTGTAGTCTGAAGCTTCAAAGTTAATGTTTGGTATGAAAAAATTCTTAGCAATTTTCCTTTGGGTTTCTGTTGTCTAGCCTTTAGTAATCTCCGAAAAGCTAGTTCCCTTACGTGGACTCTCTCATTTACTGCCATTGCTAATAATATATTTTCGGGGTGACAAAAAAAAGCATTCCTCTGAATCACAGGATCAATTGATTGCCGTAAATTTTCGGGCAGCTGTCGTGTCGTCTAAATAACTTTAAATATGAGTTGGAACATATTTCACAGAGTAATTTTTCTTAATATCAAACCATACTGGAGTGTACGTCTTCATAATGTAGCTAGATAGTATCTTAAGTTCATAAGAAGGATTGATTTCGGAAATGTAGAATCTTAAGACTCTATTTGCACATGTTAACCACCTAGAATAATTGAGAGGACCTGGATCTTTTACAGCGAGGTCAGGCGTACACTCTCCTATTTTAACTGCTCTGTAAATATCAAGTAAGTACTGTTGATCCTTACTCAGATCGGTTTTCATTACATTGATATCTTCACCATCAATTGTTTCAAAATTTGCAACTGGGAGTTTTTCACAATAAGCCAACTGCTTGCCAATTTTCCCGGAAAAACATGTAGGTCCTGTTGTATCACTATCTAAACTTTGAAACAAATGTCTATACGGAAGTTCGTTAAAATGCAGTAAGCATATAAACCATTGCATAGGACGGCCCATTTTTACCTCAATATGACGGATAACACCGTTTTTCCATCCAGTGTTTGTCGCTGTCCCATCACAACCAATTGCAACAAACTGTTGAAATTCCAAATTTTTACTTTCTAAATAGCACAAAATTGTCTTAGCTATTTCGCTCCCAGTTCCACTTTTTGGTGTCAAATGTCCCATGTACTGTCCACTAGGCTCTTGAACCAAACTGATATGTTCTTCTTTCTTCAATCTTCGATACATTTTGTTTCCATTTTTTTCCTGATAATATGTGTTGTCTTTTCGTCCATCAAAATATACTCCCAATATCTTTGTATTTATAATTTTTGTTTGTAAATAGTCTCGAATTTTACTTTTTTCTCTTCTGACCTTGCTCTTGGCTATCACTAGTGAACGATCTTCATTTATCATGCCAAGATCTTGTAAAACACTGAATTCAATAGCAAATGTGGCTCTATCTGATAATCCATACCTATCACTCATTAAGGCAGTAGCCGAAAGTTTAATGCGCATTTGAGATGTATTAGATGTTGACGGTAAATTTGTTTCATTGTTCTCGATTTGAGTTTCTCGATCAGTATTTATTGGAGTATAACTGTTATTCACATTCGGTACAACAATTTCATTTTTCTATTGTATTTGTTTTCTTTGATCTCTTTTCATTATTCTTCTAGTTTCGGTCGAGTCCAAACTATCTATACATTTCAACCGGCTAGTTCGCTGGTCGTACATGAATTCTCTCTCAATTTTGGGGATCTTTCTCTCTTTTTCGCAGGCACATTCCATAATTACCTTACAATCACAGGAAATAGGCTTTTTTCCACATACGCATGAAAACTCCATAATACACTTGCAAAAAGCCCCATCAAAAAGTTTATTCTTTAATTCACTTATAAAGTTTTCGAGTTTTGTCCTATAATTTACTTTTTCTTTATCACGATTTAACGACTTTCTCAAATTATAGTAATTATCATGGTAATTTTTAATCATTCTTAAAATACGTTCATGACTCACCGTAGGTATAGAAGCTTTGGAGTAAACTTTCACTATTTGAGCAGCAACATAATGAGAAACCTTGGAAAAAGCAACGTTTTTCCCAAATTTTAATGACACTTTGAAGCAAGCCAATAACACACCTTCGTATGTAGGTAAAATTCTTTGATTTAACCCTTTTAGAGCACCAAAAATGGGAAAAATACTTAATCTTTTGGTAGTTTTGTAAGTTTCCATTTTTATATAGGTACACTTCCAATGAAAAAACACAATATGTTATATATCATATAATAATGTCAAAAATCACACGTAATATAAAAACTTAATACGGCACTAAACTCTTAAATTAACTATCGAACGGAACGATTCTATTCCGATTAAATAATAACGGCAACTGATTGTATGATGCTCATTTAAAAATTCACGAGTGGCATAAATTCAAAACAAAACACCAATTAGTTTTCTGCATGTTCTGCCATGATACGACATTATACTATACAACGCGCCAGCGCCTGCACAACGCTAGGCTATTTTGGTCACCTTTTGTGAACTGAAGATACAACGGATAAATTTTCTAAATTATTTTAAGTTAATACCTAACTACTGACCGTTGAATTTAAAAAAATATACATTTTATACATTTTCTGAAGTTTTTAAAAATTTTGGTTTTTGACTATTAATTCAAACTTTAAGTCCGATGGGCGAACTGATAATATAAACTAAGAATTTTTTTATTATATTTCCCTTATTAGGATACCAAACTACAACTTTCCCGCACTATTGCGTTTCCGAAATCAGAAAATCGTTTTGTTCGATCCACCCTAATAATGAGGTGTTTTGATAGCTAATGTAGAAAAATATAGAATTAAATTAGATCAGGTTTTAGAAATACTGAGTAGTTATAATGTAATAATAAATATAGATAAATGTATGTTTTTAAAGGAACAGTTGATTATATAGGACACACATTATGTAAAGCGGGTATTAGTCCACAGAAACATAAAGTAGAAGCGATTAGGAAACCAAGAGCACTTAGGAACCTAATTGAATTAAAAGCGTATTTGGGTTTATTAAACTACCATGGACGATTTATACCAAACCTTAGTAGCAATTTGAGAGAGTTACATAAATTGTTAAGAAAAGGAGAAACATTTGTTTGGTCGGATAAATGTGATGAGAGTTTTTAAATTCAATATAAATTAATTTCCATGTTTTTGTTTTTATTCCTTATTTGCTTTGATACTATTCATTGTAATCTAATGATGACTTATAGCTAAAACTAGTTACCTTCATAAACTTTTTTTTTTTAATATACTATAGGTATATAAATTCTTTTTTCTATAATTTTATTATTATTATATTGTTATTTTATTTTTATAAGAGTATTGCAATTTTTTAAAATTAGTCAATCTTTTAATTTTTATTTAATTAATATTATAATTAATGGTTAATAATGTACCTTTGATAGTACTGGAATAGCTGATATAGGTGTACTCCGTGATTCCGTGCAAATGCCTCAATAAAATAAAATCCTCTCTCCATACTTCGTGCTGGTAATAATGGAAGGCACAAAAGAGTCTTTACAGATTTCAAAGCGTTCTCATGATTATGAATATAATTAAAATATCCCAACATTTGCGTTTTTTTCCAAACAGCCTAAGTGCAAAACTATTAGAAATTATGAAATATATAAAATCAGTTTTAATTTATTTTAGATTAACAATGATTTGTATTTTGTAAAAAAAAATTGTTTATGTATTTATACAAAGATTTTACCAGATAGAATTTAGTAAGAATTTTGGGATACAGAGGTGTTTTGATAGCTAATTCATTCTAAACGGTACTTTAGAGAGATTATCTTTAATTTACTCAGTAAATAATATTTTGAAGCTCAAAATTCGGAATCGTATTTATTAAATACAATTATTCATTGCTTTCAAATTTAATAAAAATAATAATACACTATCCTGTTTGAAGGCGGAAGGGATAATGAACCAACTTCCACCACCATAGACCGGACCACTTTTTTTATATCTTGTTTGGACAATTAATAAGTCTTAAAATTTAAAACATATCATTGTAAAATCAATACATTTCTCACTTCGCTCAGAATCTAATATTTTTATATTGTATAAAAATAGTAAAAAAATGGGTTTTTATTTATTTTTACCCGATTATGATGAAACCAGCATATAATTGTACGGGCTCCTGGGAATGTTGATAATAAAACATCCCTTAAAGCCGTTTTGTCCTTTGTAATTTATATTTCTGGTGTTAATAAATTGAGCAGATTGGTTTTGATAAACCGGAAAACACAATCATACGAATTCCTGGTTTTACTCTCCATTATCAGGGTACTGACTAAAACATAAGTTGTATAAATTAAAAAATTTTAATTGTACATACAACTTGTGTAATTCTGTTTTAACAGAATTTTTATTACTGTACAACGACTTACATAGTTTTAGGTATCATACAATGAACTGTGAGTAACTGATACCCCATGTTTCTTGGCATTACTTTAAAGGTTACGTCTACGTGGAGTTCAGAAATTTCATGTTACAGAACAGATCTTCTTAGATGTGTACATGCGAAAATAATATTTGTCTTATTATCAACATCACGTACACAACTTTTAAAAATACAAGTTCCGCAACATGAAAACCGCCCCGTATATTACCGTCGAAGTGGCTTGCCTGATGCCCCAATCCGCTGACGTTGCCGCCCTCAGCCTAGAATAGAGTGCTTCTGATTTACCTGCCACTGCCTGAACGTGCGCCCAGTATTTCCTATTCTCGTCCAGTATCAATTCAAGATATCTAACCCTTTCCGTCGAAACGATCTCGTCATTTCCGAACGGAATCGTGAAATCGGACGGAATGTTCCCTTTGAGGGCCAGGGCCTGAGACTTTCCCGATGAAAAGGTAAGACTCCTCTCCTCTGCCCAGCCTAGAAGAGCCACTAGGAAGTTCCCAGCCCTGACCTTGATTTTGCCAAGATTTGTCACACCCGCGACTAGGACTGCTATGTCGTCGGCGTACGCTATAACTTTTATCCTATTGTCCCTACCGATCCGAAGAGCGTGTTCCATAGACATCTTCCAGAGCGCAGGCCCAAGCTGTGACCCTTGGGGACACGCTCTGGTAAGATTTACCGACGCGGTTGACCGCTCTACCGTCAAGACGGCTTTGTGGCCAACGAGATAGCTCTCAATAATCGCCCTCGTCGACGATGAGGCTCCTAAACCGATCATGTCCCTAATCAAGATCTTCCAACCGAGGTTGTCGAATGCACCCGAGATATCTAAGAAAGTCCCTACCACGTTCGATTCCTGTGTTCCGTCTACCCAATCCAAACAGGCCTTAATGGCACTGACCGTCGATCTACCTACCGTGAAACCGTGTTGGTCTTCCGACATATTGGGCCTAGTCTCTTTTTCCAGCCTATCACAACTCTACGCGATTGATCGACGCTAGGACTCTCAGGTTTACGCCCCACAGTCGCCCCTGTTAAGGAGCGCGCCGCGTGCGAAAGTCCTGATGACCTCGTATACTTGCCTGCTATGCAGGACTTCCTCGCCTACCATAGGCCACTTGAGGCCGGCCTCAGCCATGACGCGCTCAAGTACAGCTCTTTCTCGCTCTACCCTTTTGCATTGGTACAAAAGATGCGTGATTGTCTCACTGCCACTCTTGCACATACATTGGGGAGAGCCCACTAGTCGAAACTGGTACAACTTACCCCGTAAGTCGCCAGCACGCCCCATGGCTCTAAGCTGCTTTTCGGCGATCACCTGAAGTTCCAGGTCGAATGGGAGTACACCCGCCACGACTTGTAAAGCATCTGTGCTGACCGTTCGGTAAGCGCCCGTCATTGCCAGGAGCGGCCTTCTCTGGAAGGAGCCCAGCTTCTGCACCGCTTTCTTGGTGAGTGTCGCTCTACACCAAATGCATGCTGCGTAAGATATCTATGGGAGAAATACTGACCAGTATATTCTCCTCGCAGAAGCCTGGTTGACACCCCAACCTACTGGCATCATATGGCGGAGTCTGTTAAAGAGATCCGCAGATCTACCCCCAAGCTCAACTAAATGGTCGTAGAAGGACCACCTGGCATCAAATTGGACACCCAGATAGGTAGAACAGGATGCCGGACGCACGATCTCCCCCGCAAGGGATAGTGCGAACGACTTCCGGCCGCTTATGAGTGTGAGGGTCTGAGTTTTCTCGCAAGAGATAGTCAGCCCCCGCTTTTCAGCCCCGATCTTTAGGAACTCCGCCTCAAGCCGGGACACTGCCGTCTCGACGCGCGCTGCCCCGACCAGGACGACCAGGTCATCTGCATAGGCCACATATTCCGTGTTACGGTCTCTAGGGATCTTAAGTACTCTGTCCATCACAACCGTCCACAAGAGCGGGGCAAGCCGCGAACCTTGAGGGGGCACCTAAAATAGGGGGCTGAAGGGTAGATGTTATTGGCGGGGGGTGATAACTGAGGAACCCGCCTGGTCCTCCTTATCGCGCAGGGATACCCGCGAGAGTCAACCTTACAACTATCCCTTATGCTATACTTAAAATTAGTGCTTATAACTAACCCTATCCGCGCTTGTTGTAGGTGATGTTCAAATCAAACCAACGCGCCGTCAATATTTCGCGTGAAATAAAAACGGTGGACCGTTAATATTTAACCGAAACAACAACGGCGGCCGTCAAATTCAAATACCACCACGGTCGTGTATGTCTGCACGACAGCTGCGCGGCCGTTATTGTCAAAACAATACGTACAGGACGTATGTTCCGAGAATCACAGGTGCACCGCCCAACAACAGGTGCGAACACCTGCGCGTCGCCGCGTTCGACGAATTCCGCGAAATACACGCGCGAGAAATCAACGGCAACTGCCGCTTACCTTGCCGCGACCTTGACGCTGACTCCTTTTCGCCCTCAAGCCCTTGGATCCTCTCCGATCCTGACGATTCCTGCACCGAAGGAAAGGTCTCTCGAAGTTGAATGCGGCGAGCTAAGAATCGTTGGCCCGGAACCGCAAAAATTCACTGACCCTCTCCTGAACCTCCAATCCCCCTAAAACCTGCAACAAAAGAGAGCGCATGGACGATGCGTTCGGTTCGGCGGTCGCGTGGATACTTAGTAGATAGGGACAGACTCGTATCTGCGGTGGATAAGCCTTAGGCTTGTGTCACCGTCTAGCTAGCCACAGCCCCCGCGAGTCCAACCCAAGAGGCCCTGATGTTGTTGGGCCTTAGTCCGGGGCTCCACCCATTAAGGGGCGGAGGGGCTCCCCGGCCCCGCGGTACGGATTTTGACCGTGTCGGAATCTTACCTCCTAACGGACAAGCTACCGGTCAGCTAGCTCGCGGCGTGTGGGGCCGCCACACCCAAATCGTCTTATTAGAGGTAATCCCTGCCGGTGACCCACCTTACTTTGGGCAAGGCCTTGTAGGCAAGTCAGTGGGCCGTCGACGGGAGTCATCGGGTGACGGGATCTTACGGTAACCGCGTGCCCGAGTATTGTTAACCGTCCATCCACGTTAGCCCCGAAGACGTTGCCCATCTCGCACCATCGAGGAGGTGTGGCTATTACCCACATCCAGCCGCACAACTGGCTGTGGTTTCGCGAGATAGTAGATAGGGACATTAGAGAACCCTGGGTTTTGTTGGCTTGTGCCTACGACACGAGTCCGCTTGTTAGCGCTAGGCGCTATTTGCGGGCCCGTGAAGAGCTACGAGTGGCGCACGGCATGCCGAGCGCCGGACGCATGTCGTCGATGGACCACCAGCCCCGACTCCGAGATCAAGACCCCGGAGCCGTACCAGATCGATTCAGGATGCGCTCTCTCCTCGCTTCTGGTGGAGCCGCAGACTATTTAGTTCCGCTTCCCGTTCAGACTACGGACAGTCGCCGGTGATTTTCTCCGCCGGCAGATAGGGTGGGGTGTCCCGGGGAAACCCGGAGTTCATTCACCGTTGCACCCTCCCGTTGTAAACACTCGCGTCACTCCTGCGACAGCCACCACGAAGCCATGCCATCACGGACCACCAGACTCCAGCCGGGGCCAGCGCCCGATGGCCCGTGTGGGTGGGCGCCAGCTGATGGGGCCCCCGCCCAACCCGTGGTACAGTATTTGCTTCCCTGTAGGATGTTCAGGGAGCTTCGTCGAGGCCCCTGAGGACCCCTCAACTGCCCTACCAGTGATTCCGTGTGTGCTGAGGCTCATTGGTTGGCCTGTACCGCACCTTCGTAGTGGGCCGGCGGTGGTCACCACCCCCCTTTCCTTTCGAGGTCAGGGTAGACCCCCTGCGTTGTCCAATGTCTTGGGCGAACGGAGAGATGCAGTAGGATGCCGGCCCAACGGCCAATATCCTAGGACATCGCCCGTCCGCATCCCAGACGCCGAACCTCCAGGCCGCCCTTTTAGTCGCCTTTTACGACAAATGGGGCCCCCTCACTGCGAGTGGATAGGAGCGCTTCCATGGATATGTTCCACAAAATTGGTCCAAGGATCCCTAATCCTTGTGGGCACCCCTTTGTTAGACGGATGGTCTCCAGCACCCCACCAAGGGTTATTTGCGCAGACCTGCCTGTGAGGTAGCACTTAGTGATCGCTAGCGTGGCGGGCGAGCATCCAAGGGACCGCATGTCGCTGAACAGTACGTCCCACTTAATGTTATCGAAGGCATCCGTGATATCCAGAAAGATAGCCATTGTGTACTTTGTTAGCTGTCTATCGTTATTATCGTGCCAATGTAGCAGGTCTTCTATTGCTGTCTCCGTAGAGCGACCGGGTACAAACCCATATTGAAGGCCACTTACGTTTGGGGCGGTTTCGGCCTCAATCCTCTTACATATGATTCTCTCCAGAGCCTTTGCCAACGTTGGGAGCAGGCTAACTGGTCTGTAGGATTTAGGGAGTGTGTCGGGTCTTTATCAGGTCCTTTAATAATCGCCACAACGTCTGCACGTTTCCAGCTATTCGGAAATCTACCTATCCGTAGGCAGTCGTTAACCAGGTTTAGTAAGAGGCTCTTAATCCTCGGCCATGCCATTCTAGCTATCTTAGCCGTAACGCGATCGAGCCCCGGTGCTTTACCTGGGGACATTCTCCATATGGCCTCCTTTAGTTCATCTTCAGTGGCAGGTTGTATATCGAATGATACAGCATTAAATTGTTCCTCAGTTGGCGGTGTATTATCATGCGGGATGAGCGAGTTGATAAGCACCTTGACAGTTTCGTGTGTTGTGATGGTATACGATCCGTCCGGTTTTCTTAGGGTCCTGATGGCAGTGGCCGGAGTGGAACCCTTTTTAAGCCATTTGTACAGAGACTCCCAGACATTACCAGTAGCCTCTGAGCAATGCTTGCGCCATGTATTTTTTTTGGCTTTCCTCAGGGCGTTTGTGTAATTATTCCTGGCCCTCGCGTACTCCCTGGTTAGGATGTGAGTTCCGGGAACAAACTTGCGTCTCATTTCCCTGTTGAGGGCTCTTTTCTTTTCCTTGACATCATCCGTCCATCAAGGGGGAGTTAGTTTGTTGTGGCTTCGTCTTGGCCGGATAGCTTCATTCGCAGCTTTAATCACGATGCTTGTAATTTTCTCTGCTCTGGTATCTATGTTACAGTGCTGGAAGTCGGGCGCTAAATGAGCGCATTCCGCTACCAAGACTCTATCGAATGTAACCCAGTCCGCCAGCCTCTCACAGAATCTGTTTGGTCTAGTGCAAAACTCGAGGAGGTTAATTCTCCTGAGGCAGAAAGTGAATGTTTCATGGTCACTGGTTGTAGCGTCGCCGTGGACCTCCCAGTCAGATATTCTGTCCGCCAAGCTTTGAGGGCAGAACGTCACATCCAGGTTGGTTAAACCTCTTGGTCGGGTGTATGTGTGGTGGTCCTTGACAAGCACGTTCTGTCCATGGCGTTGTGCTTTCCTCTGCAGTTAATACACTTGGGAGTGCTATCCTTCTTATCGCAATCGATTGATTTATGACCTAAACGTGCACAGTGGGCGCAAATCTGTTCCTTTCTGGAACAGGACTTGGCGGGGTGTCCATGGCCCAAGCATTGTAGACACTAAGTGACTTCTTCAAACCTGCTGGCTCTGCAACTGGTGAATCCTATGTATACTGGACCTTCTAGGAAGAGATCCACTAGTGCTGGGTCAACCTCGACTATCCAGTTAACATTGTGTCTGTCTCTGGGTCCTCTTTTAAAGATAGGTTTGATGGACTCTCTGGACTGAAGGATATCCATCTTTGGGTTCTGTTGTAATATTCCGTCGATGATCTCCTGAGGGGTGAGGTGGGCCTCGACATTGTGGAGCATCAGTCTAGGGTTCATGGGCTTCTCCTCTGTTTTGTACAGTGGAACTATAATAGTTTCTTTACCCAGGTCCAGTTCGCTGTTCTGATCTGATATGGCCTCCGCTATATCATCTCCTGCTAAACTGTACATTATTCCATATATGGTTACTCTTGGTAGGAGTGGCTCTACCTTCCGTACTTTGAGGATTTTCTGTCGTAGTGCCTTTTCTAGGGCTTCCCTGGTGTTCTGATCAGCTGGTGTGACAATGAGGTCTCCAGTCTTTGACGAGACCTTAGACTCCGCGAACTTAGGTTCCTTTGTGAATTTCTTAATTTCTTTAAGGAAGTTTGTGGCTGGCTCTTTGCTTTCGTTTTCTCCGCATGCCAATATGAACTTGGTGACAGCTTCTGTCGCCTTGGCTGTTTCGATTCTCCACTTTCTGTTATTCCTGGTAATAGTTGTCCTGTTTCCGCGTGTTGTCGACGTTGATGCGGCGGATTCGTTGTCAGATGAAAGGCCGGAGTTGAAAGCCTCGCTTTGTACACTCCTACCGTTATTCTTCCTTTTTCTGAGCATCTTTTTCTTATTGTTTATGGACCTTATTCTAGGTTCTGCGTCGGAGTTCCTACTTTCCGGTCTATTAGTTGTCTCCGTATCCGTGTTTTCGGCTCCGGATGTTGTCGGAGGGTTAAACTTTACTTTCCGCGGTGGCACCGCGGGTGCGAAGATATCGCGGGAGGCCCTTAAGAGTTCAAGTTTAACGGATAATTCGTTTATCCTGCAATTGAGTTCCTCAGTTTTCTTAATGTATTCGTGTTTGTCTTCCGCATGCGTCCTTCTGCTTTCATCTAGTCTCCCGAATGCGTAGAGGGCTTTATTAGCAAGCTGTCTGGCCCTCTCCATTGCTTTGTTGTTTATGTCTGTTAAGCATTCTATAGAACACTTAGCAATTTTTTTACCTGCATATAACTGTGCGAGTATCTTGTTCGATGATGCCAGATCTCCTATAATAGCGGAGTTTAAAGACCCAGATGTCGATTTCAATCTGATTTCCTGTGTCATTGAGGTGTGAGCTATTAATAGCTTCTTTGATGCCTTTCGCGTTATCTCCCGCGGGGTCTTCGTCCTCTCCGGTGTTGCTGTTACTATCATCGCCTCCTGTGCCCCCCCTTAATCCAAGGACAGGGTACCCGTGTTGTAAGATTACATATTGTGATGATCTACCGGAGGTATTTACACCTTCCTCCCATATGTCTTTTGTAAGTCTCATGGCCATAGTATGTTCGTCCTCGTTTTAATGTCTTTGGGAAACGTTATATTTCCTGGACATTGATGCGAACTCGCTGATGTCGCTTTCGTATTCGTCTGGCTCTAATATGCGCAGACCTTTGTGTAAACTTGTTGTTGTTTTCCTTTGTTTCCGCGCCTCTGTTATCATCTCGTCCATTTTCGCCCGGTTGCTGCTACCCCTCCTCGGAGGTAAGTTCCACTTTTCCGTTAGGGTGTTTCTCAAGCTAGTACCCCTGCTTTTGTGGTCGAGGTTATTAGATACTTCCGATAGGTCTCCGTCATTGTTTTCACTGTTGTCTTCGTTAAATGGTTGTTTTTCCATTGTTATCTTCATAATTTTTTTTTTCAAGTTCCCTTTGAAAGCCTCCGAAGATAGTGCTGTCCCCATCGAATATCGTGGTGATCCCCGATGAGGCGGACTTGTTAGAGCTTCGTAATGGGTCGTGATCTCTTGTATACTTCTAGCAGATTTCCGTTCTGCACGTAAGGGTGCAGTCCTTCGTTCTTCGTAGTTGTACAGCTCGCTTTCCTCGGCTGATTGTTCCGCGCTCCCTCTTACGTTTATTAGAGCGTTATTGTTACCCTCCGCATCGAATTCCGCGATTGGTATTGCTACTCGACCGCGGTACTTGGACTGATTGTGTTCCTTATTTCGTAGTGGTAAGTCAACACTTTTCTCCTTACTGCCGGGATTGTATTCTATCCAGCATTTAGGTGTGGGTGTTGTATTAGTTGGTTTGTTTTGGATTACGGTTTGCGCCTTTAAACTATATACCATTGTTTGCGTTTCTGGATGTCGTAGGTAGGTATAGTCCTGATTGCTCATACCTACCGATTCTTGGTTTGTCTCGTGGTATATAACCCCATCCTGGGTTACGATACCCTCCCTCGTCCATGGTGGCAAATAGGCCTTTCTCTTGCCTCTTCTCTGCCTGACTTATTAACCAGCTGATGTTAGCATCTCCATAATCTTTTAGTCTGGTATAATCGTAGTCACAGCTTCCGCTATTATACCAGTGCCTTTTTTCGTGTCCATTATCAGCGGGGATTGCCGCGGGGGCCACCGCGGAGGTGGGTGACCGTGACGCCTGATGGTACGTGGTCCTTAGGTACCCGGTTCCACTGGATTCTACCGAGTCCCGCTTAGAGTTGGGTTGAGATTTTATACGTGAGTATTGACGTTTCCTCGTTGGGTTTGTGTTGTACTCGGGGAGTTGTGCCTGCCTAGACATTTGGCTCGCCTCGCTGATAACTGACCATCCGTCAGCGTTCAGCTCACTTTTTTCTTGGTTCTTTTTGAAGACGGATGCTAAGTTTATAAGCATTTCGTCCTGTCTTCTATTACGTGCAGCGAGCGAAAGCGCAATTGCGTCTCGCCATCCTATACTGTTGTTATTTTTTATGTTATGTTATTATTTTTATTATTTTCCATGACCTATATATAAGTACTGAATTCGCGATATTCGCACACTCGGTCTCGCTGGTGAAATTAATGTATTATATTACGTTGTCGATGAGTACATCAACGAATACTGTGTTATTTTTATTTTAATTTTTATTTACTGACGACGCGGTTCTCACGCTGCGCGATTTCTTAACGCGTGTAACTTGATCGCGTTTCCGTCGTTTATGTCAGCGTATTTACTATATTATGTTGTATTAATATTTGTTAAAATAATATTATAGGATTTTATTTTATTTTTTTATTTGTTTAGCACTCTAACGGCCTTTGCAATGCGGGCGACAGAGAAGTTCTCGTCGTCCTAGTCAAAGGCTCGCAGAGATCTATGGTTTAAATCCAAACAATGACTATTTTGGCCTTTTTGGGTTATATAATAATGGGATGTGTTAGCGCGGGGAACGCGCACCGAAGGACCAGTGGCGTGGGCCACACGATAAAAATAATTTGTGAAATAATTTACACTAAAATATAAGTAGGTACATAAACACGCGGTATTATTAGCATCTGCAAGTTTTGTAATAATGAAAACTTTAATCGAAAAAAAATCAAAAGCAAAAAAAATACGTCGCTGGTGGATGGCATCATTATATAAAAATAGAGCATTATATAGTGGCAGTATGTTATTAAATGACTTACAAAAAGAAGATGGTGATCATTTTAAAAACTGCTGTAGAATGTCACCTGAAACATTCAACCAACTCTTTATT
>JAIPRL010011066.1:0-14228 GCA_025469235.1 Pemphigus obesinymphae
ATTTGTGAAAAGCCCTTGTTTTTCTTATTACTCTACCACAAATATTTCATAGGAATGACAGTGATTGAGGAGGGGGCGCAAATTCTGTTCATTGCCAGGGGCGCTATTGGGTCTTGCTACGGCCCTGCAGTGGTCCATACACTTATATTGGCCTAGGTCTGTTTATTTCCGTATATAAGTACGATATCACGCATTCTTAACGTTGTTATCATTCTCCCGTTAAGCATTTCTTCATTCTCGTTCTGAAACAGCCTGCAGCAGGTTCATATATTCTTATATACCGCCCGCCCTTACTCTTTACATATGGCTTCTCAATTATTTGATTTTTTTTTTTTACTGTACATTTTTCATCTGACTGTTGAGCTACTACGTACGTTTCATAAAAGCAATGACTATAAAATAATAATAATAATAATAATAATAATAATAATAATAATAATAATAATAATAATAATAACAATATTTGTAATAACTATTATTTGATAATAGCGAATTATTATTCACTAATATTGTAATATCATAATTATATAATAGATATATCATTTTGATATGCGTATAAAAACCTGGAAGTCTAACACTCTATTGAAGCGCGTGTAATTCTTAACTTGTTTTACATTAACTAATATCGTTTAATTTTGACATTTTGAATTTAACAAGTTACCTACACGTATCTACGCTAAATGAACATAGTTTTTGTCGTCCAACAAGAGTTGGTTTTAGTAGTTTAATGTCATGCATAGATGCGTATATACTATAAAGACAGTGTAAATGTATAACGGATATTTAAAGACCCTGTGTTTAGAAACAGTGCTAAAACTATATACTGCTTTCGGTGTATAAATTAAAAGAGCCACACGAGAAGTGCATTTGAGTCAAAAGTTATTTAACATTTCTTCTGAACTTACGTATGAATTATAGTCATATTACGGTCCAAAGTATCTACATTAACTTGACACGAATATTTATTAATAAATTGCATCTCTTAACGTATAAAAATATAATCCGGTCATTTTAATAATTTAAAAAAGTTAGGAATTTATCCTTAAGGTGCACCGGGTCGGACACTATTATTGTGGTTAATTTAATATTTTGGATATAGGTCACATGATATATATATATATATATATACAGAGAGAGAGAGATATCAAGTTATTTAATAGTTTAGAGCGACGATATATTCGTGCCATTAAACAACTTTGTGTTATATAAAATAATTGTTTAAGATATCTGAAATCGCGATTAAATGCACTTTCTTTCAAACTAAATCAATGACTAATTTAAAATAAACTAGTTAGTCATTCAATTTATTTTGAAATAAACTTGAGCACTATTGTGGCTGTTTTATTATATATCCAAATCACAAAAATAATACACTTTTAACTACGTATACGTATTTTAACAACTGTAATGTTATCATTCTGGTTGTCATTTTCAGCGCGAACTAAAAACTTTTTTTCCGAAATTTTTGGTTTGCGCTGAAGATGACAACATGCAATCATCATAAAAATACGTATATACGCTGTTTTATATTTGACAAATGTGTTTGGAATTAACATCAAAAAGTAAAAAAGTAATTCTATATTAATTATAAATTTCATTTAGAAGTCTACCGTAAGTATTTTTTTTTTTTTTTAATAACTGTTAATTTGTACCTACCTGCTTGTAATAAACATTGAGGTAAAATTGTATACCTTCCACACAAAATTACCGTCAGTACTACAAAAGAAGTAGCAAATTATAGTTTCCTCAAGAATCCGGCAATATCATACATTTTTATTTTAATTATATTTAATTTAAAAAATAACTCAGGTATAACAATTGTAATTAATTTTCTTGATGATATCGTTAAATTAAAATGTATATTTTAAATATAAAATAATCATACGATTTTGCCACAATACATGTACGGTATTGACCCATGGGCCCAAAATCGTATTTTGGAATACTTTAAAAAAACGCAAATTTTACGTAAATTAAGTTGGAATTTCTAAACATCCTTTTACCGTAACGTGACTGACTAGTTTTTTGGTTGAAACGTTCATTGTGCTTACAACTATATATTGTATTGTTCATGTTTTATACCCAATAGCACTTAGTAGATCGGTACTGCCCCACCCTCCCCTACGTATTTAATTATAATATAACTATATTTCGTGTCAGTATAATAATATGAGTGTGACGGTATTATTTATAAAAATAAAAAAGAATAAACATCGTTGTAAAACCGGTCTAGCTATATACACTTAGAATCTAAAAAATAGCATATAATAAAATATATTTTTTAAATTAATAATTTAAATATTAAATTAATTAAAAATTAACGATTGTGTATTACGTGTAAATCAAGAAAGATATATAGTTTTACAATGATTGCCGATGAACAGTTTTTCCATAGTATAGAAAAGTTTCATATAACCCGAACCGAGACGAGTGCCAAACATTGTCTCCGTGTTCTGTATGTATGCTTTTTTTTTTAAAATTAATCTCAATTTTTATTTAATATATATATATATACACAAAATATTCTGGATTCATTATTACACGATATATAGATATTATAAAAAACTATTATATTAATATTAAAAATGTATGTACCTATGTATAATATAATGTACCTATAAATTATTTGTTTGTGCGTATTTATTGGGAATTGAAATTTTCAACATTTTTGCCGCAATTTTTATTTATTAAGTATCTTTTTAATATGTGTTTTCGAGGTTTAATCAAATATTTATCCAAATGTTATTATGGTGATTTTTTATATTAATCTCAATTTTTGTTTGTATATAATATATATATATATATATTATTTTTTGTCCGTATATTTATTGAAAATTGAAATTTTCAACATTTTCGCCGCAATTTTTATTTATTAAGTAGATTTTTAATATATGTGTTCTCGAGGTTTAATCAAATATTTATCTAAATGTCACAAGACGTAAAACGCCAAATATATTTTCAATTATAAAACCGACCGTTGTTTACACATTTCTCAAAAAGGTATTTAAAAATTTTAAATAAAATAAAATGGTTTTTATGGCATTGCATTTCTATAAATTATATTTTATTTCATTGTACCTACTTGTGTATATGTGTATTACTTTAAAATATTTAGTCGCGTGTTAACGACTATTAGTTATACACTGGTATATATGGATAATGGAATATTATTGGTGGTCCCGTATCTTCTGTGTTGTTGGAAAAGGAAATATTATTCAATACCGGTGAATCGGTCGGATATGGACACACACACACACACACACACACACACACACATATTATGTTCTATTATCAAAAAGGGGGACGGAGAAACGTTGCACAGATTCAATTTATACGGTTTTGGCGATAAATCACGATTATACAATGTTTCAAAACGATTTTAATGTTTTCATATTCAAGTCATCTCCTATGTAGGTACGGTCATCCAGGAAACTCGACTATAATCGATAAAATCAGTCGTTAATGCTCGCGTTTTCAAAAAAAAAAAAAAAACTTTTCACATTTTTTTCGTCAATAAAATATGGTTCATTCGTAGCGTATCGTTGAAACAAATAATGATCAATTGCGAATAAAAAACGAAAACATTTTTACATTTGTATTTATTCGTGTTATAGGTATTTTTTATGTGACAAACGCACGTAGGTATACCTACTTATAATATTCACTTATGCGATTATTTTTGTACCCAAAAGTGGACATTAAATAGGTAGTTAAAAAGTTATTATTTTCTTTAAAACGTTTATTTAACTTATAAACTAAGTTAATTATTTTTGCCGTTAACTGACCAACTCAACTAGTTTAAATTTTAACCGTATTAACTTGAAATTTTCCCGTCAATTTGTATAATCATTAGTTGACCGTTTAATAGTTTGGTGACAGATTGGGCGTGAATGATTTCTATGAGTTATTTATTTATACACGCATACTATATTTGTTCGAAATCAAATATAAACCACCTAAAATAATTAACTAATAATATTTAATAAATCAATACGTAATACTGAGAAAGTAATAATATGTAACCAAATTTAAAACGCTGTTTTAGATTCTGAGCGATGAATATGTATTGGTTTTACAATGATGGGTTTTATTTTTTCAATTTTTCACGTAGGTATGTAATGTATACACTCTTTTGGACAGAAGGAGTATAGTAGAAGTATTCTTGTATAGAGGTTATTGATAGGAAATGTGTTCTACTCGATAGTTTATGTAGTTTATTTTTTGATTTTCAAAGTAGTTTTCAAAAGCGTATAACGAAGGCCACGTTAGTAACTACATTTTATAAGAGGAATATCATGAATAAAAGTTGTTATAAATTAGAAAATAACAAATAGACTAGTCGTGGTTACCGACTATATAGATGAAATACAATTTACATTACTACGATGAAGACTGAAAATCATTATAAATTGGAAAATTAAAATGCCAGAAAATTGAAATTTACACCAAATATTTACTATTGCACTATGTATAGTATGTATATTGACTTCGTGTTTTTTATTAGCCATATAAATATAATAGTAATACTCGTGTCATAGGTATACACCGAAGCTTCGCTCAGAATCGTTTTATCGAAAGAAATTATTTATCATTGCTTTCGAATTCAATATATCTACCAACAGTATTCTACCCAACGAATGAGGTGCATTCACCCTCAATTTTTAATAATAATAATAATAATAACTTCTGCTCAGAATCATCTTTCGAATGTGTGTACTGGTGTACTGGCCGGCTATTTAAAATATAATTTTGAATATTAAGTTTTTAATGTAATATAAATATGATTAACAGAAAGTTAATACTTTATTTCGTTTTATCATTTTAACAATGAGATGAATATAATTTTTTTAAATTCATATATGTATATATATATATATATATATATATATATTATATTATATGATAAGACGTGAATAACTTCATAATTATTACGGTTCATATTATAATTAAAGAACTATAAAAGATATAAACAACTTTACCTCATAATTCGAGAGTTTTTTCGTATATTTTTAACAATGATTATCCTGAAAATGATTTCAATACACTGTCGATGCAATTCAGAAATACCGCGTAACGATAAAAAAAAAATTAACAAAACTACACGTCAGCTACATATTGGTGTATATAAGGGCGTATTTTTTGTAGTATTAAAAAAAAAAAAGGTTTTAAAATTCTGTTCCTTGACGAAACCATTCAGTAAGTTTCTGCAGCATTCGATTATAACGGTGCAGTGTTGACAACCCGTGTTATCATTTGCAGGACGTTTTCATTAAAACTACACAAAACAAAAATCGTATTCAATATAACAATATACCAATTTAAAATGAAAAATATAATTTTCAATAGGTACCTTGTATAGCTGTTTTTTTTTTTTTTTTTTTTTTTTTCCAGCAATATTTATAACATTAGGAGGGACTCACACAATAGTATTCACCCTGCTGTTGTGTAATTTAAGCAAATTACGAACACACAAATTTACCGAACAAAACGACTGAAGCACGTTGAATAGATATTATATTATTTCCACCGGAGCTGCGGCATGCAAAATATTTGTATTTTATACGCAGGGTTGGTTAAGACACTATAATAAAGTATCTTGATATATGATACATGTATTAAAATACATTCATTTTGGGTGTCTGGATACAAAAGTATACATAAAAGACACAAGATACTCTCGAAAATGTAATTATAATTTTATAGTAAAAATTGTTATTACTAGGGCCCGGATGATGATGCCCTAAAATACCTAAAAAAATGCCCTAAGTATACACATTTATGACCTAAAAACACAAAAAATACTCGAAAAAAAAAAATGAATTTATAATCTAAATACATAAATAAATACTTTAAAATGATTTTAATTCATATGCAGATTTTCTTGAACTTTTTACCGTGTAATGTACGCTTATAAAATTAAAATGTATACACAAATGTAAAATAATAATAATTCTAGTAAACTTGTGATTTTTCTGTCGATTTTGGGAAAATAGTTTAAAACGACCCTAAAATGTCAAAAAATGTAAAATGAAAATTTGTTATTTAGATTCGTATGTCATCGAATCACATTTTTAGCTAGGATAAAATAGTATAAAGACGTTAAAAAAAAATGCAAAAGACATAAACATTCGGTCCTTAGTTATTACTTATTACAGTTTTATAAAAAAAACATTTGTATATTATGCTAAATATTTCTCAAAATAATTATTAACAATAATATATAAATCTTATATATAAAATGCTAACTTTACTTGGCCGTCTTTTCCACGAAAAAACCTCTTATGCTTTTATTTAATTTCCCAGTCCGTTTTTGACATCGCTCGACGCGTATTCCTTTACCGATACCATTTCAAATTATTCTTCGGTCTTTTTGAGAATTTTATGCCTTTCGTTCCTCTGCGTTTTCGCCTTTTCTCCGAGCTTTCAATGCCGGGAAGAAATAATGCAGTTCCCAACTCGCCGATTTCCATTATCACTCGACGTTTTTCCACACCGTTGTATTATCGTCCTGAACTTTCAAAATCGGCTTTAGCGACCTTTAAAGGTCTTTTTCGACATCACGGATGTCAGATTTACGTTTTCCAGACGTTTGAACGCCGGACTGAATGTTTCTTGTCTACTGATCGTTTCCGTCCGACCAGGATCGGTTCGTTCCGAAAAGGCATATATATTATCTGTCTGTATACGTAACGGTGTCGTTCTTAACAGTTCAAATACGAGAAATTTCGATCACTTTATCATTGATTCTGTAGCTAATGGAAATGAGAATGAACTTTTGATACGGATACGCCACGCCGGTTCGAATCCCGCTTCTCCTATCTGTTTCTTTTGCGAATTTTTTTTATTCAATATTCAAAATCGTTATATAATTTCTTATCATTATAACTTTTATTAGGTGTTTAATATTACTTATAATTTTGTTTTTCATTTGTTTCAATATATCTATTTTATTTAATTAAATTATGAGTTATATGATACCCAGTGACGATTCCGTATTTAAGTCTCTCCCGCACTGACTCATAGAGTAGGTAGGTAGCTATACTATAGATCTTATATCTCATAGTAATTAATTTAAAATCGTAGGACTTCCATAGTATTTTTGAATTAAATTTATATTGTTACTTTCGGCGAACTTTATTCACATATACGATGTTTAACATGACTATCGAACATATCGGCCTGACAACAATGGTTATATAAAATTTCGAGAACGAAAAGTCCGAGCGACTTTTTATGTATGCGGTGTAGGTATCTACTATATTATATTAAACTTTATTTTTATTTCATACCCATATAATATTAACGATAAATATTTCATAAAATTTTGATCAAATTTATAGTGATGCTTTGTAAAACTTGTTACACTCAAACGAGGTTCGAGTTCTTATAAAAATCCGAAAATATTGTGTTCGATTAATTTTCGGATTATTTATTTGTCAACCTATTTGCCGGAAACGCTTTAGGAGTGATCGACTATCTTCTGGAAAGCGAACCTCAGGTTCCACCGTAGTCGGAATATTTTTAAAATTGATTAATTAACAATATCCGATAAGATCCATAAACCTAATTCTACTAATGTGTTGTACTCAGAAAATGTTAAACATACAAGACATCATACTCAATCGGAGTTTTAAATTGAAGGCGTCGCACTCAAAAGGCGTTGAACATACAAAATTTGTCTCACATAAAAGGAGTTGCACCCGGTATGTGTTGCATTTAAGCTAGTAAAATATGTTAAGTTGCAGAACCATATAAATAAAAAAAGTGCATTCCGCTCGTCGGGTGTCGGTAGGGTTATCGGCTTCGTTTATCGGACAGGATGGTGGATGTATTGCATTCAAAAGCAATGGTAAATCATTGCGTTCAGAAAAAAAAAATCGATTCTGAGCGGATCTTCGGTGTACTGTACATATGTATTTATTAATATTAGTGATGTCATTCAGTATTTTTGAAATTAGATCCAGAGTGATCGTGGAAAAAAAAAATGCGATTTAGTGTGTCATTCTCTACATTATAAAATATAATATTTATTTAGAATTGCTTGATTCGGTATAAGTCGACTACTATTACCGTCCAATGTACATTTTGTATTGTATATTTTATTTAGAGTTTAGTTGGTATTTTTGGTTTTTGAAAACAACAAAGTATTGTACGAACCCCTTGATTGAATCATGTTTTATATTAGAATCCTTCTATACAACAGTAACATAATTAAATGCTCACGTGACATACGTATACACGAAATACAGTTAAATGAAATTAAAATAATAATCATAAAATATCAAATAATAATAATTGGTAAATTTAGAAATTGGTGAATACTATTATAATTTGAACATACATACATATTATAGGTATACATCATACGTTTGATAAACTATATAATAAGAAAATATAGTGTGATATATAGTAAATACACACCTACATAAATATAATTTACCCGTATGGTTTATAAATCATTTTATATTTATAACACACTAAACTGAATGTCCTATTAGCTGTTTGACTAAAACAATTAATATTCTTCATAAAACATTAATTAATAATATTAATGTTTTGCAATATATATATATATATATCTATTTATGTGTATACATCCATTATTTTTAAAGGTATACATTTGAAATTCATACTTTGATGGAACGTTTTCTATTAAATGTATTATATAATTTCCTTTTGTTAGAAAACAGTAATAGGTATCCCTTAAATTTACTCCTTCTTCTTCTTCTTCTTCTTCTCCTTCGCCTTCTTTCCCAACTATTTGGGGTCGGCCACCCTGGTCCTACAGTTCCACTTAACTCTATCTCCCACATCTTCTTCACTTACTCCCACCTCCTCATATTACTCGTCATCACATCCCCCCCATCTCTTTTCCGGTCTTCCTCTCCCCCTCTTACCAACAACATGCATTTCCCTTACTAATCTTACTGCCTCAGTCTCTTCCCTCCTTAATACATGCCCGAGCCATCTTAATCTATTCTCTCTCATTTTGTCTACTATCGAAGCAACCCCTATACTACCTCTGATATACTCATTCCTTATTTTATCTTCTCTAGTAACTCCACTCATCCACCTTAACATTCTCGTCTCAGCGGCACTCATTCTCTGTTATATCTTTCTATCTACTTCCCAACATTCCGTTCCATACGTTATTGCAGGTCTCACCACTGCCTTATACAATTTACCTTTTAACCTAATAGGGATTCTTTTATCACACAGAATACCTGACGCTTCTCTCCACTTCGTCCGTCCACACTTAATCCTGTGTTTCATATCCTCTTTGAAACCCCCATTTTTCTGTACAACGGACCCTAAATACTTGAACTTCTCCACGTCTCCCACCACATCCCCACTTAACTTTATTTCTAGCATTTCCGTATTCCCTCTGTGTTCCCTTTCACCAAAATCATACTCTATATATTCTGTTTTACTCCTACTAATCCTTAGTCATTTACTTTCCAGAGCTTCCCTCCACTCTTCAAGTCTATCATTCACTTCCTCATTAATGAACATTAAAGTACAATGTTAAGTTAATATTTCATACATTAAACAAACATATTTATGAAATTAAGGAATTTCACATACATTTTGGATGTTCATAATGGTAGGTACTTATATAATAGTAGGTATATAACAGGTACATACAGGGGTTAAACGTTTATTGTAAATTTTCACCATGGTCGATAGTAGATAGATAGAGTATATAAAGGGGAAAATTTATTGTTTTCTTATTATTATTGTGTGTGGGAGTAGTTTTTGGTATAATTTTAATTTATATTCAATAACTGTCAGTAATTTTATTACACATAGATTGATTAAATTATCGTTTGGGCAATGACCGAGATTAATGTGTTATAATATTTTAGATATCTAGTGAACATTAATTAATTAATTTGAAATCATGTAGTTTTTTCTATGACGTACCTATAGTTTATGGTATTTTGTTTAGGTATTTTTCTTTGAATGACAAACAAAACCTTTTATAATATATGTCATACAATATTGAAATATTTATAATTAAAATCATAATAATAATAATTATACAATTTTGATTCATCTGTCAATACCATAAAGACCCCAATAAATTTATTCATGTACTTACTAAAAATATAGATTATAGAGAGAAAGATACTTTAATATTTTACTCGGTGAATAAGTTTTAAGTTTTAATATTTTGAATTTAACTATATAAACATGGGGCGATTATTATGTATTGATTTTGAAAGCAACGATTAATATTAACATTAATATTCTTTTGTGTGCAGTTTTGGTGTATTATATATACTTAACTATTAATGTTAAAATATATTTAAAATTAAAAATTAAAAAAATTTAATATTCTCATAAAAAAATTCAATATACTAGGTAGGGGTATTTAGGTAAAATGAATATAAATTATTTAATATAATATATATTAATTTTACTTATATATATATATAAATATACTTGCTGAATTACCCGGCGTTGACCGGATTAGATTGTTCCGTTTTAAATATTTTTTTAATCTTTATACAAACTTTTCTGTATAGGTACAACATAGTTATCTTATGAAACTTCGTTTGCCCCAGTGATTAGTATTTTACATGTCCTATTTGCTTAATCCATTTTAATAAAATTCATATATAATATATATATTTACAAATACCATAGAATTCGACATAAGCGCCACCTATGGTACACAAACTTCTGTAGAATGTAAATTATTCACGAACTCATGATTTTTTTTTTTTTCATTTTAAAAAATATTGGTGGGGAGTGGTGAAATTTTGAGGTTATATGTTATGTTATGCAAAATCTTAAATAAAAAAATGAAAAAAAATTTTTCGTCAAAAAATAAAAAATAAATTTCCTATAACACGATTGCAGCGCCACCTACCGGGTCCGATTTTGAATCTAAACCATAGAAGGATTTACTCTAATATACACAAAAAATTTCATTAAAATCGGTCCAGCCGTTTAGGAGAAGTTTGAATACATACGCACGGACAAAAAAAACAAATATAATATATAAGGATATTGTTATATTTTATAATATATACCTATTTAATTGAATTTTTATTGTTAATGTTAGTTATTACATGAATTATTATGAATAGTATCTATTCAATATGTTTAACATTACACCGGAAGATCAAACGTTGGAATAAATGTAATTCAGTGTAACTCATTTCTCGAATTGTTAAAATTAAAGTAGTGGAGCTCAATAAGAAGATAAAATATAGCATTCCACATGAAATATTATAAAGCACTGAATAGAGGGAGGGGGCTTGGCCCCCACATACCATAATATATATCTAATTTGTAACTGAATTCTTTAATTATTTTGATTGAAAAAAATTCTCGATAAAATTTTCAATACAGTGACATAGGTACTACAACATTTTATGTTAATAGACAATTATATTTTATCGTTTAAATTTGAGGAAATTATTATATTATTTTAAACAATCGAATATTTCACTATTAATTTGTTGTTTGCGTTAAGGGGTCTCATGACTGCCATATATTAAGGAATAAAGAGTATTATATAGGCAATTTCTTATTCTTTTTATTGGACGGATTTGTATTTGTGTGAATATAAAGTACCTAAATATTAGGGTTAGTAACTCGTTTACTTGTATTAAAATTATACAGGGAACAAAAGATACACGCACCGGAGTTGGCGATCAATTTTGTAACTATGAAAAATGTATATTTTAAATCAAGTAGACGATTCTAATTCTAACGTTAGAATGCGCACTTTAATAATAAAGTTTATAATATTGATAGATTCCATATCAATTTTTTTTAGGTATCGTTCCAAGAGTATTTCGAAAATTATTTCTAGTTAATTAAAAATTTGTGTTGGAAATTTTTGAATTTTTAACTACTATTATTACAATGAAAAAATTCTTGATACAATATCTCAAGCAAGTTCTACAGAATATAAAAATGTCTTAAAAATAAATTAATATCAGAGTATACATAGTTTCGGTCTGATAGAATTAGAAACAGTAATTTTAACAAATTTCCATATAAATTAATCTAAAAAAAGATTATATGGATTAAACTGGGAACTATGGATTTATTGTTAATTAAAGATATCGGACTGTTTATTAAATATAAATATTAAATTTGATTTTTATTATATTCAAAAATCGTATTATTTTTATTTAAAACTAGGCGTCGTAATACATTTTTTTACATTTATAGTCCCCTGGAATAGATAGGGAACCTAAATATTTAATATATATATATATGTAACATATATGATATATCTAGGCTCTCTATGAATAGGTATTAATTATAAGCGCTCCATGCCGTTTCTTTGAAAATTATTGTAGAGGGACCTAACTTTTTTAAAGGTTGCAGTCGACCTCAGTCAACAACATACAAGGTTGTAGTTGTCCTCGCTAGTTGCCAAATTTGGCATCTCCCCCCTCCAATTCGAGGACTGGCGTGATCTTATTTAAATAATTTTTTTTTTTTTTTTTTTGTAGTTTACCCGGGTCGTTTTGTACTGGATGATTTTTCAGTGTCTTTTTATTCCAGTTACCAATTATTAGTTACTTCAGTGATATATTAGTAATATAGTCTTAAATTTTTTAGTAGGTGTACGTTGAAGCTTGAGGGAATAATCCCCTACCAAGTGGCCCAAATTTTTTATTTTTTTATCCTCTAAATTATTTCAAGTCCCCTATTTATTTTAGAATTAAAAACATATGTTAATAAAATTTAATATTACGGTGGAGTTGAAGTACTTCACTCCCTCCTTCCCCCAAACGTAATAAAGCGAAAAACGTTATAACGCAAAATTTAAATAAAATTTATAAACGAAAACGTTTTCAAGCATTGGCCAGAATTACAAACAAGTTTTGATAATAGATAAGGGATAAGGAGAATAGGAATGCATATTTTTTTTTATTTTAAAAATATAAGATTATAAAATTAAAAAACGTAGGTACAATAGCATCAGATACAAGTACCTACTACGAATACTAGACACAACTATACAAGTAATATTGACTCAGAAAATGAGTGGCTTACATTAAAAGAATTACCCAGTATTTCCATGAATACATAATTTTATATTGAATTATCTGTAATATTGTTTTTAAATATAATTTATAGATAAATTGATCAATGAATCCTTTGGTATTAAGTACTAAGAAAGGTAATTAATTTTTTTAAATATCTTATGTCAAAAATAATTAATATTATGATACTTACGTATTACGTAGGTACTTAAGTATTAAATTATTTATTATGACGTGGGGAGAATTGCATATAAATATAAATATATTATATGTGTACCTACTGTTAATTTGTATTAATTAAAAATTCAGAATGTGTACGGTGTAGATATACTAATCATGGCCTACAAGCATTTAAAATTTTGGAAAATTGATAGGTACATAATGATTATTGTCATTTTGAATTGATCTTCCCGGATACATACAATTCGTCAAATTTTAGCGTGTAATCAAATATATATGTTATTATTTATTTTTGTAAAATATGAAGGTACAATAATATGTGCAATATGTAAAAATTCATCGTAACCCGGTACCATTCCCAAAGTGAATAGAGCATACAATAATTTACGATAATCGTACAATATTCATGGGGTTACCTATAAGAACGAAGTCCAAACTAAAGTCTACCAAAGAACATAATACTGCTACTTATCAGCCAATGAAGTGAAAATGATTAATAATTAAAATTTTTTTTGAAACTAGTAGGTAGACACTGCGAATGTGTCAGTAGACCGTAAATAATAATTAGTCGAAATAGTAAGTACCTATACGTTGGTACACCTATGATCGTATACCCTCGAATCAAATAAAAAAGTTTGGCTATACGCACTGACAAACAAATCGAGAAGTATACCCATATACCTGTCACTACATTCCTATTTTAAATTAATTCAATACATTCAAATTATAATATTACATTTGAACAAGGTTAATAATAATTTAACCATTTTGGTGATTTATAGAATATGAAATTAATTTTATGTAAAAATTCACCATATATTATATATATATATATAGTAGGTATAGCTGTACCTATACTGTATATTCTAGCCGTAATTTTTTAAACAAAATATGACTGAGTAAAGACCACGGACTAAGATACTATGGACTGGTATCGCTTAGATGGAGGGTGTAGAGGGGAACGGGTCGCAAAAGTTTCATAAATGGAAATCTGGCTTAGCTAACGCTCTATAACGGTTTAATTTAGAGTTA
>JAIPRL010011067.1:0-14226 GCA_025469235.1 Pemphigus obesinymphae
TAATACGAGTATATGATTGAATTCCAGTAATATATAGGTAACGAAATATTTCGAGCGAAGCGATAAAAAACGTTTGCAAGTCGTCATTATTAGGCTCAAGTCGTCAATTTCATACTTCACGACCCCTCACAAATATTACTTAGCGTCGGCCCTAAACATAACTACGAGAACATAGCCAGACATCAATAGATAGGTACGCTATGTTATTACTAAATACTTATAATATACTGCTGTTAAACGATGATAAGTGTTCATTTAATTTATAATTTGCAGTTATATTATCAAATTAATTTAATAGGTACGAATAAAAAAATATCGTTTTTATTATAATTATTTTACTGTTATTATTTTATATTATTATTATTATTATTATTATTTAAATATTATACATTTAGTTAGGGGGTATATTAACTAATACCTAACTATTTATTTTAATAATATATTAATGTAATAGGTACAAGTTAATATTAAATATTACTATAATTTATAGTTATTAATTTATTTCCAATGTAAATTTATTGTTGAAAATCCTAGAATAAAATCGCTATTTGTAAAATTTTAAATACATGTCCGCCGTCCATTATTTTGTTAGGTTTATATTTATTTATTTTATTTATTAACGCTAAACTGACATTTCGTAAATAGATATTAATAGACATATTAAGTGTAAGAGTAGATTTAGATAGTAATAGTTCTAGCTGAAGTGGAATTAAAGTATATTAAAAACGAAATTAACTTAAAACTAAATTATAAGATAGAAAATATGATTGCTTATTATTAATAATAATTATTATTATTAGTTATAACCATAAGAAATGTCATAAGAAATACCATAATAAAAATAAGAAAAATAGTGTGCTTTCTGGAATGATAGAAAGGAACACAAAATCTGATGTTGGATAAAATTTCAAGCACATCCAAGGAGTCGTTAATAATATATGCAATTGATTTGAGGTCGGCTTAAGAACGATGAGTTAAGAGCAAAGGTATGTTTTATTTGGATCGAATGAGTGATTAATCGTGACATGGAGGGTATATTTTGAGGATATATATTGTATAAAAGATGAATCTATTTTGTACACGTTCTAATCTTAAATGATCTTTAGCCAGATAAGGATGCCAAATATCTATGCCATACTCCAATATAGACGAAGGAAATAATGCAAAGTTATAGAGACAATTAACGGAACTAAAATTTTTTTTTATTATATTTAATGAAAACCAACGTTTTGAGAGCTCTATTGATTGTAATAAATGCATTAATGTAAAAGTCAAAGTTTAAATGAGGAATAAGATGAATTTAAATCCTTATGAAGGAAACTCACTGAAAAATGCCACTGAGAGAATAAAAGTGGAAGATGCGAATACGTTTTTCAGAAAAATTTATGATATGCTATTTGTCTAAGTGAAGCCAAAGACTACTGAGACGTTCTATATACGAAGTAAAGATATTAAGTTCAGACTGAAATGTAAGATCGTACATTTTTAAATATTTATTTATTTATTCATTTTTTACCGAATTGACGAATGCTCGTAATATGAAAAGTAGGTGATTAAGATGACCTCCTTGTGAAGCATCGGATGATACGTGGGTCAGGGTAAAAACAAAATTATGTATCTTGATGAATTGTATTTATCAAGTATATATGAATTTAGCCAAAAAAGTGTATCACTTGGAGACCACGATCAACTGTATCAAAGGCCTATTTAAAATCAGTTATGATTACATCGATTTGGCCCGTCTATTATATATAACGTCAGTTAGGTAAGATGTGAATAGGATAATGCTAGAAACTTACCAGGCTGTTACCTATTTATCTTAACTGTTAGACTTCCTAGACCTAAAACTATATTGCTAATCTGTAATAAAATGATTCTCTTAATATTTTAAAATAAAATAGAGATTAAACGAGTGTTGTTCGTATTTTGTTGTCATTTGGCATTTACCAATTATCATTTTACCAAATAGAGGAGAATTGAGGAATACCGGCGAGTGAGTAATAACGGTTACAAAATTATCCACGAAACTGTATACTTTGATACACACTGACTTTACGGTTTGATAAACAATATGTTATCATAATCTAAAATTTGATACGTTGTAATAATAAAATTATTTTTTTCGGCAAAATTCTAATATAAATTTTTTGTTATTAACCACTATAAAAATAACATTTCAATAACGTATTAAGTGACAATTTCGAATGAAATATGTAGGTGTTTGGTTTTAAAGAAATAAGTTTTTGTAAATGGTATTCCTCCTATATAGAGGTAATAATGGTTAAAAATAAATAAATATTGATTATAATGACTTGTAATATTGATAGTACCTATATTACTTATTATATAATTTAATTGTTACTGTTTTATTCTTAGACAGTATCGACTTTTTTTTACTTTTATTACCAGAGAGAAATAATGTTCTACATACCGTGAAATGGGGTGATTCGCAACAGTAAACATAAAAATAAGTATTTAAACTTATTCAATTATTATTCGCGTATTCGATAATGAATATTAAATATTAATATATTTTTACATAATATTCTCAAGGTGTTTCGGAATATACTGATATGCTTATATTTCATATATTGATAACCACAGAAAAAAATAACAAATTTAAATTTATTTAAAATTTGTATTGATAATATGTCATCTTTGATAGTAGAAAAACTTTTTTTTATTTTTTCATCATATTAAGTTTTTAGGACTTTTAAATGTAATTGTTTTATATTTAAATGTTATTTTATTTTAATAATATTTATAATCAAGTGTTATTTTCATTATTTAGTAAATTGTAATTATTGTTATATTTTTGAATTTATATATTATTATGTAGGTAAAAAGAGACTAAACCAAAGAAAATTAGACTTCACATTTTTGAAAAAATTTCAAGTTTCTAGGTTTTAATTGTTAATGTTATTATGAAATAAAAAACAATGTGAATAACTTGTCTTTTCTTTTAAACTTTATTCATTTATTTTTTTTGTTGCAAATGGTCCATTGATATAATATATTATGTATATTATATATGCTTGTTGTATTCGTTTACGAGCAACATTTTTAAAGGTCACATTCAGTTAATTATAAATTATAATTTATAATATACTATAAAAATTGGATTTTAAGACCTTTGGCTCTCTTTAAATTTTTATACTTTTACAGAATTTTAATAAAATCAAAATAATATATTTTATTTTGTGAGATAAATAATATTTAGTTATATAATTATACAATTACATAGATATAAATATTTATTTATAGAAACTGGGTGATCAAAAGTTATAGTACAGATACATAATATACGTGTCAGTGTCATACACGTCATAAATCAAAACACGTGAAACCAGTTTAATAATTTATTTACACTAAATATACCCAATGGTTGAATTGGGAAAAAAAATAATGACGGACTCTGGGCTTAGTAAAAAATTGGCGTTCCGGGACCAATTAAAGAAGAAGTAATCCATGGAAGACTTCTACCTCCTCACCCTAATCCAAAGATTCTCAACCTGGTGAAATATTTAAAAACATTATGTAACACGAATAGAACATAAAAATACAATTTTGATAAATTTGTGGTACATATTTTTTTAGGTTCTGAGCTGAGCCCATGTTTTACAATTTAATGTTTTGTTTTTTATATATGCTATAAACAAATTTTCGAGTAATAGGAATTGAGTAAAAGTTTCAGGGTTGTATAGTAAATGTATTCTTTACTATTCTTTAACATATAAACGAGCTGTGTAGATAGTCGTCTTGTGACATTGCTAAGGATTTTTTTTTTCCAAGGAACACAGTATTTACAATATAATATTTATAACTACATATATTATACTATAATCGTCTTCCATTTTACAAGTCGTACCTCATGTCCAAATAATAAAATCATTTTAATAACGACTAGCAGTGATTAAAAATTTGAAACGTGTAACCGTTTTGCCTCATAAATTGTTTTGAAAAAAAAAACCGAAATACGGAATATATTAGAAATTTAAATTCTTATTATAAATATCCTTGAATATGGATTATTTCTTCGGGACTTTCCATGACTCCTAACGGGTGTCCCGTTAGATAGGGTACGAAGAAAGTTACTTCGCTTTGCTACCTATACAACAAGCATTGCCCACTTCGTTGGTTGTTGGGCGTTCTGCGGTTTCTACTATACATTTAATTAATATTTATTTGTTATAAATTATATTATATATTGTTTGTTTGGATTTTGCCTGTTTTGTGTTATAAAATAAAAATTAATTAAATTAAATTAAAATTAAAAACGTACAAGAGTCGAGCACAGAAACAAGCCGACGCATATAGCATATGGTTATGCAATATATGGTGTGGTTTTTCATTAGGTACCGGTCATCGAAGCCCTAAATTAATTGAAATATGAATTATCTATCATTTTATATGTCAATAGATTACAATAAATGTATAGGATAAAAGTTAGGAATTCACGCATAACTATTTCAAACGATTTAAAAAAAAAAAAAAAAAAAAAAAAAAAATGAAATTAATTTTACCTACAGCCCAGAACAGAAACCGATCCTACGGTCATGGTGTACAAAAAATCTCTTGAACGATAAGACATGGCCAATTATTAAATAATACAAATTTTGTAGTTGTTTAATCATTCAACTATAATGAAATAAGTATAGAATTAATATTTAGTACCGATATTTATAGTTTATTTATTTTTCGACTATTACTAACAACTTATCAATTGATCGATAGTTCTAAAAATAATAAATGAATAATTTGTTGAATATTTTAAAGTCGTATACTTAGAATATAACCAGCCTGAACATTTTGAGTGGCTTTATTTCACATACGAACACACTGTATATTGGCACGACTACGCGTATTTTACAAAGGACGTACGAAGATTTTGTTTTGACACTTCTAGTGGAATTAGTAAACAAATATTCTGAAAAATACAAACATTATAATACAATTGTGTATATTATAATACACATTATTAAACGTGTAAATTTATTTTATTTATTTTTTTTTGCAAACATGACACTGTGTCACTGTCATTACTGCTATTCATATAACATATTCGTATAGACTTTTCGTATGTAGAAATTCTATATATATATATATATATATATATATGAATAGCTTATTCATAAATAATAAATAAAATAAATAATTATGTTCCTAATAACTAATAACAACATAATAACTCATGTTAATATATGCATAATAATATTGTATAATCATAACGTAGTTTGTAAAAATGAATATGAATTATATTGTATATATGAGTCAAAGGTCCGCATTTTGATCAGCACCAAAGTGTACCATAAGTGTCTCGTATCCGGTAAGGATTATTATTAAATTATCAAAGAAAAAAAGATATATCATGCAATCGAATGATATTTTTGTCGAGAAATACACCTATATGTATATATATATTATATAGTTAACGATTCAAAATAAAAATGATAATTTTTACTACACCATTAAATAATTGAAGTAGTTCTTTTTTTCTGTTTTGTTCGTTTCGAATATTTTTATATACTGTTATATACATATACATAAACATATACATATACATATATATATATATATATATATACTAGTTGAATTACCCGGTGTTGCCCGGTAAAAAAATTTTTTCAACTCCTTTTGGGTATAACTCAGTATTGAAGCAATGTCTTTTTAAGTGTTGATCACACAAAATAACGTTTAAAATATTTTAATTTCAATAAGAAGCATTATCTAACATATTTTCTTAAATCTTTAAATTTTTTGAAATTCAACCACCTTTTTTTGAAAAATCCTTTCTTAGTGCTCGCCGCCTATGTTGAAAGTATAAGGAACTTCTGTGCAAAATGTCAAATCCCTAGACAAATCCCTAGACCCAGTGGTTCGGGCTATGCGTTGATATCCTAGTTTATTATTTTATATATTACAGCTGTACCGCCTGTACCCGTAAGGCGTGGAAAAAATTGGGAGTGTGGAATATACCTTTTACACAACAGTTGTTACATAGTGGGTTACCCGTCGCGGTTTTGCCCGTGATATTTTAGAGTAGAAAGTATACGAGTGAATGCAATAAAAATTAATTTTCTAAAATTTTCCCAAAAGATAATGTCAGCGGTAGAATATAAAAAACCTTTTTACTTGGTTTTAAAAAAAGTATTTTTATTGCTTGGGCCCGGTGAAAAAAAAAATATATCTATATTAAATTTTTTTACAATAACCTCTTCAATAAACATAATTTTGAAATATTTTTAACGCTACACTAAATCTAATATTGTAAGACGGCAGCTAGAGATTATTGCATAAAATTAAGTAACAGTTAACTAATAATAATAATAATAAATAATAAATTATGTAAACTAAATACAATTAAAATCGTTACCCGGGAAACTTGAATAAACAAATTACAATAACAATTTACACGTAAAATGCCCATTTTTGCCCATTCAACCCCTTAAAATTAAAATTTTTCAAAATCCTTAGTGGGTCTCTATATAATGAAACGAAATTACAGACCAAATTTCATCCTCATAGCTTCAGTCAGGACAAGTTATTTTATATATATAGAATATATATATATATGTGTGTGTGTGGGTGTGTGTGTGTGTGTGTGCGTATATTTGTTTCTGTGTCTATATTATAAAATAAAATGATTCACATTTAGCTATGATATAGGTAGCAGGTATTTATTATTTATTTATTAGATGAAAAAGAAAGACGTGTATACTGTATTTATAAGTATTATATAGTAAAATAAAATCCATTTGGATATACGTTAAAAGCAAATCTAAAACCAAATTTGCATTCTTTTGTCAATAAATGAAGAATCATGAGGACAATGTTCGCCGAGGCTATATCCGATTAGGACCATGTTTTATAGCGTTTGTAGCAGTCATTACTAGTTATGAGAAAAATTGATCTTGGTATTACAGTAAAGATGTAAAATCAATACCAAGACCATGACTGTACTAGGACTAGGAAAATTTTACTATTATCAGCATGACTAAAAGAAAAACTTTTACGCAATTATTCAATTATATTTTTATTACTTAAATATGAGTACAGAAAACGTTATGAATTTTTAATCTATTCTAAATTATCTATCCTTTAAAGTAAAACAAATAAAAAGCAAAACTGAATGAATGTTGCATGCAACACCATGACCAAAATCAAGATCGACTTCTACTGAGTCAACAGGACTAAAACCAATGCCAAGCGAATCAACACGACCAAGACCAAAATAGAGGCGAGTAATATAATAGAGAATGATATGAGGTGGATGTGTATAAGTGAGAAGGATGCGGGAGACCAAACTCTGTGAAAGTTGAGAATTTGGATGACCGATCCCATATAGTTGGGAGAGAGGCCGAAGGAAAAAAAGATTTGTACTAAAAATAAATAATTACTAAACGATTTTACCACTAAAATAATTTTAAAACGAGATTTTCATATTGGCTATATTAAGTTACGCATATTTGATATTTGATTTCTGTGTTCCTAAAAGTATATACTCGTATTAAAGTAAAAATAATTTAATTAGTGCGCAAGTGTTTTAAAAAATAACTAAAAGTAGTAGACATTGATAGAACAACAGTTATTGAATTTATTATTTAGATCAACTATACCCTATATCTAATATTTGTTCAAAATTTGGCGAATCACTTCAAAATTTTGTACTTTTTAAATAAGAATAATTTTTTTATTTTTTATTTTATTAATTAATAACTATCAAAAAGGTTAATAGTATAATATAATACACATACCTACGTAGATTATAGATAGGTAGTAGGCACATAACACAATGAATAAATGACGTATATAACAAAATACTATTAACAACAATAGAAATATAGAGTCATGACAGAACACCATCTTTTTCGTGTAACTATTTATTATAAAATGTATTATAACAAATTGTATTAATGATAAAGTATTGATTTGTACAAACAAGAGGTTCATGGACACTATGACATATGATACTCAATAGAAATGAATATCACATTTTTTTAGAATTTTATTAATTTAATTTAATTCCTTAATATTCTCCAAAATGTATAAGAAAATGCGGTCGTTCTAATTTCCAATATTAAAATAAATATTTGTATGTTAAGTTAATACCTATTTACCCTATTACGTAAAGTTATCATTTAGTGCTCCATAAGTTCTTTTAAAAAAGGAGTTATTATTTATTTTCACCTTAGTAAAAAATTTCAGTTTTGGTTTAAGACTTAAAGAAATGAACTAATTCTTCGTTCTTATAAAAAAAAAAAAAAAAAACAATTTTCTTTCTTTGATAACTCGATGTATTTTAAAGACGGTATTATGAATATAGCTCACGAAACCACATTTTGTTTACATTTTATTTTATTGTAGAACACAGATAGTATTGCAATTTAAATGCAAAAAAAGAAAAAAAAAATTATGGATTTAAAGTCACATTTTTCCAAAAATAAAAGTTCAATATAAAATCCATGACAATTTTTAAGTTATAATTTAAATATAATTTATGGCACAACGTAAGTATTATAAATTATTTTAAATAAGAGAGTTACTGAATGTTGTGGAATATAGGAATTTGGGTTACAATTTTTATTTAAGTTCAAGTGCATTTGCGCATCTTCCCTTTGGAAATTTTCATCTAAGATATATACTAGACTACTAAAGTACTATGATGTAATGAAGCTAATTGTTAGAAATTACAAAACAGTCAAATTATGAATTGCGATTTTCTTATTAGATTTATGTACAAAATATGAAGAAATATGTTTTTTTTGACGATGATGTTTATTCAAATTAACTTATTTTTTACCACAAATGGAAATACCTACATTAAAAAAAAAAAATGTACTTTGTAATATACCTACATATGTCTTACTATTATAGGTACCCTGCAATTTATTATTTTCTCAGTCAATTTTTGAATTAAAATTTTATTTATTAAATTATATTTATTCTTCAATAAAAGTATAATATACATATATATAGATATAATATTATTATTTATTAATATATTATTACCTATTATTAATTAATAATTATTGACTACTTATACATTATTATTTATTTGATGGAATGTATTAATTGTACTGACATACTTAAATAAAATAAACAGGTTATTCAGAAATTCTTATTTATATTAATAATTACTATAATAGTTTTATTGTTAAACTTTTTAACTTTTTTCTAAAAAAACAAATTTATTGGAACTATATGAAATATTACGAAAAGAACAACACGAGAAAATATCCCACCATATTATGTGAATTGGTAGTACTTTTTCACTATTTCTAAACTATCTGAAAACTTACCTCTTCAAAGTTTTTGATTTGCTACAAATATATAAGGCTATGATATTTAACATTTTGATAATTTTAATAAAATTTTAATGGTTGAAACATATATCGTTGTAAAACAGTCAACGAGAAATATTATCTGTTAATGATTAAAATAAACATTGGAACATGGTTATATTATTTAGATATAGATAAATATGTAGATATAGATTATATTTTAAAAAATTGAGAGATATACCAAGCTATGTTCATATTACCAAAGGCATTTGTTAACATTGAAATATCATAAACAAGTTTTATGTTAAAATAAAATATGTAATTAATAAATGTTTAACTTAACTACTTTTAATATTCACTAAATAATATTATATATATATATTAAAAAGGTACTTCTCAAAGAATTTTTTTTTTAAACTATTGATGTTCCTACTGAAAATTAATTTACTTGAAAATGAATTGCTTCACACTAAGAGAATTTTTATTCTCGATTAAATCGAATAAATTTTTTTATATAAGCGGGTTTCTTTCAGTCTGTTATCATTTTAATCGATTTTGATTCCTATATTATACTATTTAATTGATTCTATAAAATGAAACGTTTTTCGAATTTTATTACATTCGGTTAAGTATATGAAAAAATTGAGTTTTAAGCCATACCATTAACAAAACAATAATATTTTTTAATTTAAATTCATTCATTTGGATATGTTGAAAATAATGGAAATTCAGTTAAAAGTGTTAGAGCAAACACATTTAGATTTTCCTTTAATTTAGATTTTCGTTATTAATAAGTTAATTACCGAGATACATAGATTTATTATGATGGCACTTGAATCTGTGAGTATCAATATTGGTCTTCAGCAATATTGTTAGTTACGCCAAGGAAAATTTAACAGTTTTATTATGTAGGTCTTTAGTATTTTTCATTTAAATCTAATCATATTTTTATCAGAATTGTTTATTTTTACGTTATTGATGCTATATAAAAAAAAAAACATAATTTTAACGAGTACCATTATAAGTATTTTTATAGGTTTTTTTAAATTATAAATCAACTTAATCGATCAACGAGTTTAGTGAGTACTTTACGTCTAAACAGAAAATTTAATTCAGAATCGGTTGTAAAAACAAAATTAAAAAAGGGAAAAATCATTGCAAGTCAAAATCAAAATAATATTGTAGTTCTTAAGTGGAAAGATAAACGGGATATATTAATGTTATCAAGCAAATATAAAAATAATACAGTTTTAATGAATAATAAACGAGGAAAACAAGTTGTGAAATCGCAAATGCTAATCGACTACAACAAAGCTAAAGTGTTTGTCAAAATTTGTGATTTAAGAAGTCTGTAATTTAACCATTCACCACTTCTGAGGTCTTTGAAATGGTATGGAAAAGTTATTTTTGAAATTGTATTTAATAGGTACCTACATGTTTATTAAATACAAATTGACGTACAAATTAAAAGCTGATGTTAACTATAATGTTGTAATAGTTTAGGATGCATGATGTTCTTATATACATATATATTTTCTATTATTAATTCTGAGATTTCAAATTTTAGAAGTGAAAAGTGTATACATTTTATCATGTTCTAGATTTTGGGTAAGTATTGTACTAGATATATATTCCGATAACAATTTTTATCCAGTTAGTACTTTAAAGTGGGAATTTTTCGAATTTTAATTTTTTTTTTTATTTAAGAAAAAAATATAAAAAAACGGTAAAAACCAGAAAACTTGCGTTGCTTATAAAACCGATAATAATGTTTATATCCTCGAATTCCAGAAACAATGGTCTTAATTTTTTAAGACTTGAAATGTATACCAAGTGTATATTAGGTTTTTTATAGCAATTTAAGATTTTGAGATATTACAATTTAAGAATTTAAAATAAAACTAATCATACTATATCTATATGTAATTAAAAAAAAAATTTTAAATTAATGGGTAATTGACATTTTTTGAAATTTTTCGGCCAAATATATTCTTATTCGATGTAAAATTACAATTTATAAAAAGACGCTAGCAGACGATTTCAAAATATAATTTTTCAGAAACTTGAATTTACACCGAATACCGAGGTATATACTCGTAGTATAAAATTAACGTTTTATTATTATTATTTTAATTAAAATTAAAGAAAATGGTTTTCAATTTTGGCCTATTTAGCAAAATTATAGATTTCGACATTTTTACCTAGTAAGTCCCTATGTTAAATATATTGAATATACACATCTATTGAGAATCATTTAAATGAAAAAAATGATTTAAACATCCACTAAGAATATATTGTGTCCGACAAGTAAAATGATTTCTTATCTCTTATTGGTCAGTTTATTTTTTACAAATATATTATTTTCAGTAAAAGAAGCAGAAAATACTTATTTGGAAAGAATGATTTATGATAGTAAAATATGTCAAATTGTTAATATTTTAGAAAGATTATAATGCATTTTCGATCATATAAATGGTTTTCCCATGTGTCAATGGAAACTAAAATTACATCAAATATGTCAGTAAAATCATTAGATTATGTAAATGGGTTAAAATTTCCCTTGGTTAGTTTTTTCAGATCAAAATGTTTCGGTATTAAAATATCCATTTTACCTCTAAGAATTTTATATGGCCTCTTATGTAGTGACAAAATTATATTAAAACTACATTTAACATTTTTATTCACCAAAATATAAAATTAATTTTACTGAAATTTTGACCACAAAGTATTAATTATATTTCGTATGAGAATTTTTTTTTTATGTAAAAAATATATTATACACCCCTATTTAATTTTAAATATGGCTTTTTGATGGAAATGAAAAAAAAACATTTTACAGTATACTTAAATAGATTGACCATGAATTAAAAATTGTTTTTATTATATTCATAACATATACAAATTTCGGAAATTAAAAAAAAAAAAAAACACTTTTTTTTATCGAATATGATCAATTTTTTCACATAACAATGTCGTAACTATTTAAATTTATAAATATTTTCTAAACTTTTTTAGTTAATTTAGAAGAACTTGAAATAATTTGGGCACATAAAGTTACCATCAAGTCTATTGACTTCATCTAGTTAATCACTAATAGATTGACTTTAATATTAAACGAGCATGGAATTGAAAAAAAAAAGTTAATTTAGAGAAAATTTCGTTTGAAGCAATACTATTAAATGTTATATTTAATATAGGTAGTAGTCTATGAGAGGCCAATAATACTTCCTTAAATTTCAATTATTGTTATTGTTATTGTTATTGTTAATGAAAAATACAAATAGATAAGAAAATATACTTTATCGTAAACGAACAAATAAACAAATAAATTATGTGCATTATTTTAACGGAACAAAAAAAAATAATTCGATATAGTGACCTCATATACCTGTCAGTGAGTGAAATTCAATATATATAATCAATAATATAATTCAATATATTGTGTAACCGATAATATTGAAAAAATATATACCTATAATGGCTAATACCTATAGCTATATGAAGCTATTTATTATAAATATTTATGATATTGTAGTCGATGTTTTTTGTGATTCTATAAATATTATAAATAATAATATTTGTGTGCTATTTTTCAAATATATAAGAATATATTATATTCTGATGTATGTGTGTATTTTTTTCTCTGTAAGGAACTTTTTCACCAGAACGAATAGAGTGGAAGTTTTGGTGTAAAGAGATTTTTCATTGCCGATAAATTGGTATTCTAGTTAAAACTTTTAAAAGGTCGTTTTCCGATTTTTTCCGTTTTTTCCTTAAGCATATACATAAAAAACTACTTGCAATAAATAAAATATTTTATAAATGTACGGGAAATAACAAAATAATTATGGTTATTATTTTTTTTTAAAAACCTATTAGTTATTATACCGAAGTTCCGCTCAAAATCATTTTATTGAATGCAATGATGTATTATTGCTTTGAAATGTAATTTTAATATTTTCACTACTAGTATATTTTCCACGACGAATGAAGTGCAAATTTTTTTTTATTAATATTTTTGTTTCATTCAAAAAGTCATTGGTATATTAATTATCTATCGAGTAAAAGCGTTTTCAAAGGTTTTGCATAGTATCTCTGTCTTTTATACTATAGATTAGACATCAAACGACATCATATACCTATCTACAAATATATGTTTTTGGTTAAAATACGTAATTTTTCGGATTTTCTCCGTAGATTTTCAGAAATAATTAATTAAAATATTTATGTCTGAAGAAAACGGCAAACATGACCCGACGGTATATTAGCAAATAAATCATAAAAACGTTCTTGTGAAAAATTACTTTTAGACACTTTTTACTCTAGAAAAATAGTCTTGTTTGTTTATATGTCTAAACAACGAATATATTATTCAGTGTTGGGTATAGTAACACAGGTTACAAGTTACTTAACGCAATTCCTTTTTCGAGTAACACAGTAGTATTTGTGTAAATTTTTATTTTAAGTAACGCAAATATAATTCAATTACTGTTTAAAAGTTATTTGCATGAAGTAACGTGATATTTTTGACGTTACAAATCGTTTACAATATTATTATAATTTACAGAAGGTCTAGAAAAATAATGTACCTATAAAATAAAATTGGATTTAAGACCTGAATAACATGCGATTGTTTTTAGATTATACAAATATACAACCCATATCTTGTTTGATAATGTTAAGTATTTATAAAATGTAATATACATATATATATATTAATATCTTAATATTAAAATTAATCTAAATAGGTATCTATTTATAAATAAGATAGTAATCTTATTTGATTACTATAAAAAAAAAAATATATATAATTGATAAGATATCTAAATATTCTGTTATATAATGATATAATTAGTGATGGGCAAATTCGGTCTTGGTCTTGCAGTCTTGGTCTTGGTCTTGCAAAAATGCAAGACCAAGACCAAGACCAAGACTGTACTAGGGC